>JZKD02S0136864.1:863623-876737 GCA_000966675.3 Picea glauca
TGATATTACATGGATCAACCCAAATTTGTTATGTTAATAATCATAACAAGCTTATTTACATATGTTGACAAATGAGAGGCTTCTTTATTATCATTATTAAGTTAGTTGTTATAAAATAAATCAACCCACATCTATTATGTTTTATTGATTAGAGCTTCAACACAAAATGGGACTATTCTTTGTATTTCCACACACAAATCTTCACTTTCAGGGGCAATTTTTTGTATTTTTTCAGGGATAGAGTTTTGTGTTCTTTCAGGGATAGATCATGCATTGTTACTACATGGAAATACTTGCAAGTATCAAACATACTTGATACTTTAATGTAATAACATATATTTGATTATAGAAACATAGAGAGGTGATTCTAGAAACATAGGATGGTTCTACATAGTGCAAGGTCGATGAGAAGGAAGAAGAAGAACAAGGCTTGTCCACAGAAAAAAAAATTGTCCTAGATATTTAAGTGAGTGCACTAATTCTCAGCAAGAGAGTGTGAGTGGGAGAGCTTAAGAGTTCATTTTAATTGTAGTAGACTGAGTGGAAACACACAAAAACCTACAACTTGTAGTTAAATTTACAAGAACAAAACTAGTCAAACAAGAATAAATGAGATACAATAGATTGCTCTGCAAGAAGAAATGGTGTACACATGTTCAAAAAAGAATAAATGAGATCAATAGAGCCTCTTACCTCACTTGAATAAGTGGAATTATGTTGATTCCATGAAGAAACTATAGGCTTAACAAAGGAAGCCAACTGCAAAACTATCTCACTAAGATCATGTATGCAACTCATTACATGTTGGTACCCAACATTCGAGTTGACATCATTTGCAGTGGCTCTTACCAAGATACTTTCAACTCCAAATGAAGGCTAAAAAATCTATGTTGACATTCTGTATTTTCACTTGATCTTACTATCATATTTACAAGACTCTAATGCTACCATATACTGGACAATATCTTTTGCCCCTAGTTCTCTATTACTATTTTCCACCTAAAAGAAAATGTCAAGTTTCAACATAGTCAGTTCAATAACAAAATCGAAATAAATAAAAATTTAAATTCAATGAAAAAGAAATACTTATTTTCAATTTGTTTCATTTGTCCTGCAACTCACCTTGGCCAAATGTATATTGACGTCGACCGCACCCTCTGCCTCGGCAAAGGCCTCTGCGCTGACCTCCCGGTCTTAAGGATCATTCAAATTTTACCCTGAGCCGGAGTGGCTCCTTCGATTCTCCACTGGAATCTTTATTAAAATTGACCCATAGGTCTTTTTTTCTTTTTTTGCACCTTTCAGCCTCTAGGCCCGATTGTTGTTCTCTTCACAACAGGCAAATGGAAAATCGGGTTTTGGGGTTTTACGATCCCCAATGTCGCAAAACTTTTGTTCTCGATTTCTCGATCTCCTATATCCTGATATGACGTCACTAGGAACCCCTTGTTGACTTAGACACAAGCAATGATCGTGATCACCTACTAAATCAACGGCTCTGGATCTCCCTCAGAACTTCGCGATTTCAAATGTCGAAATGCCTTTGTCTTCGATTTCCCCGATCTCTCAAATTCTGATTTCCCGATGTGACTTCCTTTTTCGTGACTTTCCCCGAAAGTCGAGATTATTGCCACGCGTCCTTAAAAATGGACGGTCCTCGTCTGCTTTGGGGTTTTCACCATGGAGATTCTCGATTCCCCATTATGATGAGATGACGTCAGTTGGGACCCCTAACGGAGCTTTCCTCCTTTCGGGATTTCAGACTTCGCAATTCCGAAATGCAAGTGTTTCCTGTCTTCAAGATCCGCGAAATGTCGAACCCCGTCTTCTTCGGATTTTCGACACGCGTCCAAAATGGATGGATGGTTCTGATTAAATCTCGAACTTCGTCAACTGCAAAGCCAAAACACTCACTTATGTGAGTCCCGATGAACGAATCTCCGATTTGGATGATCACATGACACGTGTCCTTCCTGGGATCCACGGCTGTGATCCTTTCGTTGTTTCACGACTCAAAGGGTCTCGGACTCTTGGTCTCTAAACTTTCGATATGTCGATGGTTCTCGATTCCTGCCACCTGTCCCAATAGATGGACGGTTCTGATTTGTATCGGGGTTTTCACTATGGATTTACCCGATCTCTTGTCCACGGGATTTTCGATATTCTGAACCCCGACACCTCGATATCCCAACACCTTTCAGGACTTTCGCTCGGCTTGAGAAGGTTTAAACCCCGTGCAACTCCTGTCAGATCGGATGGCTGACGGGTAACTAGGTGAGGATCCAATGGCTCACGATATTCTGAGCTTGAACTCCGGACGCGGCCGTAACCTCCTCGCTCCTTTATCAGATCGGACGGCTGACGGGATTTCGCTAATTCTCCACAGAGAATTCTGACCATCCGTCTCTTCCCCCTGATGATTTCTGCAAAATGAACCAAGGATTCTTCCCCCGGGTTTATCCACCCGTGACACAAAACTTAGATGCCTTCTAATCACTCAATATGCACCAACGCCTAGTACTGCCGTAAATATTTCAAAGGTTTTATCCTTCCTGAGCTTTCTCACAACTTCGAGTCTTAAAGAAGACTCTTGCACGCACTCGCGGAAACCTCCAAACACTTGAAGTTTTGAATGCTCTTCGACCTTGCGCATGCTCTGCAGCAACAGTCTCTCAATACCTTGCTCAGGTTCGAAACTCTGAGATTTTCCTCAGCCTGCTCCCCCTTGCACGACTCCTATGCCTGCCTGCACCTCTATGTGAATATGAGAACAAATGCTATCTCTCCTGAGCTTTTAGAGATGAACCTCTGAACCTTTTGTCAACACACTCCTTGCGGACAATTTCAACTACACTCCTTGCAGGAACCCTTTCTCAGATAGAGAAACAATTGAAACTCATTTCTATTTACCCTTTCCTCTCAGATTTCAAACATTCAACAAGAAATCATTCATACATAACATAAAATCAATTGCATGACAGAAAGAGCAAACATTCATGAGCATAACATTTAAAGATGCATACACAAAGAATATATGAACACCATGAGTCTGAATCACAGTTTCTTTGTATTAATTCAGAACTTCTGTACATGGAGTCTACTACACAACTCTTTGTTTCTCTTCTATGCTCATAATCATGCTAATGTTACAATACACAATGCGGGTGTCTATATTCCTTTTTCCCTCTCTCATTCTAAACTGTCTAATCTATGAATTAAAGCTACCTACCAACATAAATGCTTTCTTAGTCCTTCAGACGAGAGTGGGTCGCTCAAGGTCTGATTACAATCTATTAGTATGCCTCTCCTTAACTATCACATTTAAGTTTGGCACATCCAATCTTCAAAAGTTTTTAAACAATGAATCATGTGTTCAAAATGTGTTGTGGTTGCCCCACGCTCTTTTGATGTTGACGATGCTCCTGCATCATACTCCCTCGCTTGAAAAATTTTCATGGGCTCCTGTCCATGAGCTCTCACATGGTCTGTCCATGCTTCTAAATCTCTACTTCATTCTCCTAGCTGGCATCTTCAACTAGATGTCTTTTCCATTTGACCAAGTATTCAAAGTACTTTTTTCTTCTTGTCTTCTTGCTAATTCTTTTGTCTAGTATGCTTTCTATCTATGGATTTTCTACAACTGGCATCTGCTTTTTCCACTGAACCTCTGACTTTTCATCATTTGTTCCTACTTCCTCGGCTTTGTATGGGTACAAATCTGAGATATTGAATATCGGATAAATTCCGATCCCATCGGGTAATTCAATCTCATCATCATTTGCCCCAAATTTCTTCAAGACCCTACATGGTCCGATTTTCTTCATCTTCAGTTTGTTATATGTTCCTCATGGGAACCTTTCCTTTCTCATATGTGCCAGAACCAAATCACCAACCTCAAACTGAAGTTGTCTTCTGTGTTGATCTTCCCTACACTTATACTCCTGGTTTGAATTCTGCAATCGCTCCTTCACCTAGCTGTGAAGTTCCTTCATCGCTTCTGCAAAATATTCTGCACTAGTGCTCCTAGTTCCATTCAGTTCTGTATTCCTCAACTCAGAAATCCCTCTCGGCTGTATGCCATAAACAATATGAAATGGAATCTGCCCTGTGCTTCTGTTAACTGAGTAGTTATATGCAAATTTTGTCTGTGGTAATATGTTGTCCCACTAACTATGGTGTTCTGTCACCAAGCTCCTCAGCAAGTCTCCCAGACTTTTGTTCACTGCTTCAGTTTGTCCATCTGTCTGAGGATGATAAGCTGAACTGAATGACAAGTTAGTTCCCAGATTCTTCCATAGGGTCCTTCAGAAGTGTCCCACGAACTTAGGGTCTTGATCCGAAACTATGCTCCTTGGTAAGCCATGAAGTCGAATGACTTCTTTGAAAAACAGATTCGTAATGTGAGTTGCGTCACTGGTTTTCTGACATGGAATGAAGTGTGCAATTTTGGAAAATCTATCCACCACCACAAAGATTGAGTCAAAACCTCTTTGTTTTCTTGGCAAACCCAATATAAAATCCATGCTAATTGCATCCCATGGCCTCTCAGGTATGGGCAATGGTTGATAAAATCCTGCATTCTATCTCTTTCCTTTTGAATGTTGACAAATTATGCATCTGCCCATAAACATTTTAACTTATGCTCGCATTCCCAGCCAAAAATATGACTCATTCAGCCTTGCGAATGTTTTTTCATGACCAAAGTGTCCTGCCAATCCTCCACTGTGTTTCTCCTTCAACAAATTCTCCCTCATGGAGCATTTTGGAATACAAAGTTGATTGCCCTTAAACAACAATACTTCCTGGATCATGTATTCTATCCATTTGCTTTTATCTCTGAGAAATGGATTCTCAGCTGCTTCATATGCCTCCTTAAAATCTGGATCATCTCTGTACATGTCCCTGAGGTCATCAAAACCCAGTGTTTTAACTCTGAACTCTTGCAATAACAAACATTTCCTGCTCAAAGCATCAACAACTTTGTTAGCAGTACCAGAAATATGTTTAATCACAAAAGTGAATTTTTTCATATATTCAACCCATTTTACATGTCTCTGATTCAACTTCTCCTTTTGGGTCACAAGCTGCAGTGCATGATTGTCACTGTATAGGACAAACTCCTTCGGAACCAAATAGTGTCTCCACTTCTTCAATGCCTAAATGATAGCATAAAATTCCTTGTCATATGTGGAGTACTTCACCTTCGCTTCATTCATCTTCTCACTGAAATATGCTATCGGCCTGTCCTCTTGACTCAAGACTACCCCTATTGCAAATCCACTTGCATCGCATTTCACTTGGAATGTCTTTCGGAAATCCGGCAACACCAAAATTGGTTGTTCCGTGATTTTCCTCTTCAACAGATTAAAACTCCTTTCAGCCTCTTCTGTCCAGTGAAAAGACTTATGTCTTTTCTTCATTGTATCCATCATTTCTGCACTAATTCCATTGAAATTCCTGATGAACTTTCGGTAGAAACTAGCTAATCCATGAAAACTTCTCACCTCAAATATACTCTTCAGTGATGGCCAATTCTTAATTACCTCCACCTTATCTGGATCCATCCTTAATTTGTCTGCAGAAATAACAAATCCCAAGTAAACGAGCTCTGTCTTCATGAACGAGGATTTCTTCATGTTTATCAATAACTTCTCTTGCTGTAATTTCTGCATCACTGTAGCCAAATGCTTCAGATGCTTTGCCACTGTTTTACTGAAAATCAGTATGTCATCCAAATACACAATGACAAATTTCCCGATAAATTCTTTCAGGACTTCATTCATCAACCTCATAAAGGTACTTGGCGCATTTGTTAAGCCAAATGCAATAACAAGCCATTCATACAACCCCTCGTTAGTCTTGAAGGTTGTTTTCCATTCATCACCTTCTCTCATGCAGATTTGGTGATAACCACTTTTCAAATCAATCTTCGAAAAATACTTTTCTCCACTCAAGAAATCCATCAGATCATCCATCCTTGGCAATGGAAATATGTATTTGATGGTTATCTTGTTGATTGCCCTTGAGTCAGTACACATCCTCCAGCCTCCGTCTTTCTTCGGACTGAGTATTGTTGGAACAACACATGGGATTAATCTTTCTCTAACCAACCCTTTGTCCAACAAATCCTGGACTTGTCTTTTGACCTCTTCATTCTCTCGTGGCGTCAATCTGTATGCAACTTTATTTGGCAAAATAGCTCTTGGTATGAGGTCAATATGATGGCTCACACTTCTGATCAGTGGCAATGAACAAGGTAATTCATCCACTACTATATCAGCGAACTCTTCCAGCAGTTCTTGAACTTCTTCTGGTAAATCATCCACTCTTGTGCTGGTCAAAACAATTCTCGGTTTCCTGACCACCATGAACTGCAGTTCTTCCTTCTTCTTGACCTCGGTAAGGAGTTCCTTCCCACTCATGAGAAGTACAGTGTTACTTACTTCAGGTTTCACTTCCTTATCTTTTATTGGAAGTAACATATGAGTTCTCCCATTCTTTTCTAGGGTGTATGTGTTCATTCTCCCATCATGAATCACATTTCTGTCATATTGCCACGGTCTACCCAGCAATAGATGACAAACATCCATAGGAATAACATCGCTGAGTATCTTATCATTATATCCTCCTATCTTAAATTCAACTAAACATTGTTTAGTGGCATTTACCTGATGTCCCTTTTGTAGCCATGAAACTCTATATGGACTTGGATGTTCACTCGTCTCCAGCTCCAGCTTTTCTACCATCTCCGTGGAAACGAGATTATCTGTACTACCACTATCCACAATGACTTTGCATACCCTATCCTTGGTTTTGCAAGCAATCCGAAAAAGTCTGTTTCTTTGGGCTGAACTCTCCACCTCCTTCTTTGGTGTTAAGAGAACTTTTCGCATCATCAGTGATCTTCCGCCTTTAGCATCTTCTACCTCAACATATCGCCTTTGTTCTTCGGCGATGTGAGTCTCTCCACCCTCTTTCTTTTTATCTGGACATTCATAAGATTTGTGTCCAGTCTTTCCACACGTGAAGCATTTTATCACTCCACCTCTTCCTCTTCCTCTTCCTCTAGTACGAGGAAAAGTATTATTATCAGCATAATCTCCTCTCTACTCAGTATGCTGTCCTCTCTGTTCAGCATATCGCCCTCGCTATGAGCTTCCACCTCTCTCAGTTCGAGTCTAAGGTTTCTTCCAGTCCTCCTTGGGCTTCTGATTTTTTTCATGGACAACTGATTTGCCTTTGGGCTGACTTCCGCCTCAACCTCTTTGACCCTGTTTTCGGCTCAGCTTCTCTTCAGATTTTAGAGCCATTTGATAAGAATATTCCACCGTTCAGATGGTTACCATGCTCATCTCATCCTGAATATCATATCTCAGGCTATTCATGTACCTAGCAACCTTTTCATCATCGCTTTCCCGATGACCGGCCCTGATGTTTAGCCTATAGAATTCTTCAGTGTATTCTTTTACTATCATCAGCTTCTGTCTCAGGTTCTTCATTCTCCTGAACAGAGTAATTTGGTAATCCCTGGGAATGAATTTTTCCTTCATCTTCGTAATCATCCTACCCCAACTCCTGATTTTCTGCTTGCCTCTGCAGCATCTGTCAGCTTGTAGTTCATCCCACCATAATGCTGCATGCCCCTTCAATCTTGTGACAGCATGCTTGACCTTCTTGTCTTCCTCGACATCTTCATAGTCAAAGTATGTGTCCAGGGCTCTAATCCAGTCTAGAAGCTCTTCAACATCCATATTTCCCTCATAAACTAGAATGTCCATTTTCGCTCTTGCACCCATTCTTGAAATAGCTCTGATCAAACGTTCATTTGTTGCATCTTCGGCTGCAACTTCTTCTTCATGTTCAACTTCAATTTCACTTTCAGAATCACTAAGATCCCCAATACTGATTGTGTGTCTCTGTGCTGTCTCCATGTCCTCAAGTCCAGCGTGTAAATCATGCATCTCTCTTGCCATGACTGGGTCAGGCATTTGCCTACCTCTTCTTCTTGGTATTTCCCTTTCCTCTGGTGGATCGGGTGTTTGCATGTCTCTTCTCCTTGGCGGCATGGTGAAAATTTTCCTTTTCCTTACTACAGAAAGCAAAGAATCCTTTCTGTGCTCTGATACCAACCTGACGCTGACCACACCCTCTGCCTCAGCAAAGGCCTCTGCACTGACCTCTCGGTCTTAAGGATCGTTCAAATTTTACCCTAAGTTGGAGTGGCTCCTTCGATTCTCCACTGGAATCTTTATTAAAATTGACCCACATGTCCTTTTTTTTTTTTTTTGCTCCTTTTAGCCTCTAGGCCCAATCGATGTTCTCTTCACAACAGGCAAATGGAAAATTGGGTTTCGGGGTTTTACAATCCCCGATGTCACAAACCTTTTGTTCCCGATTTCCCGATCTCCTATATCTCGATATGACGTCACTGGGAACCCCTTGTTGACTTAGACACAACCAACGACCGTGATCACCTACTAAACCAATGGCTCCGGATATCCCTTGGGACTTCGCGATTTCAAATGTCAAAATTCCTTTGCCTTTGATTTCCCCGATCTCTCGAATTCTGATTTCCCGATGTGACTTCCTTTTTCGGGACTTTCCTCGAAAGTCGAGATTATTGCCACGCATTCTTAAAAATGGATGGTCCTCGTCTGCCTCAGGGTTTTCACCGTGGATATTCCTGATTCCCCGTTATGACCCCTAACGAAGCTTTCCTCCTTTCGGGATTTCAGACTTCGCAATTCCGAAATGCAAGTGTTTCCTGTCTTCAAGATCTGCGAAACGCCGAACCCCGTCTTCTTCGGATTTCTGACACGCGTCCCAAATGGATGGACGGTTCTGATTAAATATTGGACTTCATCAACTATAAAGCCAAAACACTCACTTATGTGAGTCCCGATGACCGAATCTCCGATTTGGATGATCACACGACCCGTGTCCTTCTTGGGATCCACGGCTGTGATCCTTTCGCTATTTCGTGACTCAAAGGGTCATGAACTCTTGGTCTCTAAACTTCTGATATGCCTATGGTTCTCGATTCCTACCACCTGTCCCAACAGATGGACGGTTCTAATTTGTATCGGGGTTTTCATTATGGATTTACCCGATCTCTTGTCCACGGGATTTTCGATATCTTGAACCCCGACACCTTTCAGGACTTTCGCTCGGCTTGAGAAGGTTTCAACCCCGTGCAACTCCTGTCAAATTGGATGGCTGACGGGTAAATAGGTGAGGATCCAATGGCTCATGATCTTCTAAGCTTGAAATCCAGACGCGACCGTAACCTCCTTGCTCCTTTATCAGATCGGATGGCCAACGGGATTTCACTAATTCTCCACAGATAATTCTAATCGTCCATCTCTTCCCCCTGATTATTTCTGCAAAATGAACCGAGGATTATTCCCCTGGGTTTATCCACCTATGACACAAAACTTCAATGCCTTCTAATCACTCAATATGCACCGACGCCTAGTACTTTCTTCAATAGTTCAAAGGTTTTATCCTTCCTGAGCTTTCTCACAACTTCGAGTCTTAAAGAAGACTCTTGCATGCACTCTTTGTGGCAACCTCCAAAAACTTGAAGTGTTGAATTCTCTTCGACCTTGTGCACGCTCTGCAACAACGGTCTCTCAATACCTTGCTCAGGTTTGAAACTCTGAGATTTTCCCCGACCTGCTCCCCCTTGCATGGCTCCTGTGCCTGCCTACACCTCTATGTGAATATGAGAACAAACACTATCTCTCCTGAGCTTTCAGAGATGAACCTCTGAACCTTTTGTTAATGCACTCCTTATGGACAATTTCAACTGCACTCCTTGCAAGAACCCTTGCTCAGATAGAGAAACAATTGAAACTCATTTCTATTTACCCTTTCCTCTCAGATTTCAAACATTCAACAAGAAATCATTCATACAGAGCATAAAAGCAATTGCATGACAGAAAGAGAAAACATTCATGAGCATAACATTTAAAGATGCATACATAGAGAATATATGAACACCATGAGTCTGAATCACAGTTTCTTTGTATTAATTCAGAACTTCTGTACATGGAGTCTGCTACACAGCTCTCTGCTTCTCGTCTATGTTCATAATCATGCTAATGTTACAATACACAATGAGGGTGTGTATATTCTGTTTTCCCTCTCTCATTCTAAGATGTCTAATCTATGCATTAAAGCTACCTACCAACATAAATGCCTTTTTAGTCCTTTAGACGAGAGCAGGTCGCTCAAGGTCTGATTACAATCTATTAGTACGCCTCTCCTTAACTATCACATTTAAGTTTGGCACATCCAATCTTCAAAAGTTTTTAAACAATGTATCATGTGCTCAAAATGTGTTGTGGTTGCCCCACGCTCTTTTGATGTTGACAATGCTCCTGCATCATATATGGATCCCTCACATTATCTCTTGCTTTCATGGCTATGTTCCTCTTTGTCAAATATTCTTTAGAACGCATAGTTTCCTTCAATGCTTCCCATTATTTTGGAGATAGATTTGTTATAACCCTAAATTGCACCTCATATGCTTACCTGGCATCAGGCCAACTCATATCTCTTCCTTGCCAAAGCCATGCTGAACAAAATCTTCAAAAACCTCTTAAATTAAGTAACTCGTGCCCTAACCCATTACTGGGTGCGTTGGAACGTTGGCAGGCCTTATACTTCACGCGTTGGAACACTGGCTGGCCCACTACAGCCCGCGTTTACCTAACAAAAGCACAAAAACAGGAAAGTTGCCAACGGAAAGAAAAGCTTTGGGTCAATTAACTGGAACTCCCAGCCATGCATGGCCGAGAGTTTGTCCAAAACCCTAGCTCCTTCTAGCCTATAAAAGAAGGGGTAGGGGTACTATTGGAAGGAGGAAAATCATAGCAAAGAAACTCTGCCCAATTGTCGAATCCGTTTTGTCCCAACCCTTTAGCCTTTCCTCAAGCTTTAGGAGAATTCAAGCAAAGCAGTTGGAGGACAAAGAAGAGGAGGAGCCCAGGATTAGGATCGAGGAACGGTGTCCGGTCTCTATAATCATTGTAAGTTGATTCATCTTGAGATTAATAAAAAGATACTTTTCTCGTCCCAATGCACGAATCTTATATGTTTTATTCGATTTATGCTTAATCTCTAACCCTCTAGTAGAACAATAGCATGCATGTGTAGTTTTGTTTTGATTGCAGGATCGCTTTTTGGAAGGAGCAGCAGAAGCAACGGGATAAAGCTCAACAGAGGATCTACACCAACCGTCGATAAAAAGGTTAGTTGGTTCTTTCCATGTTTGCATGTGAAAAAGGGTTTTAGGTTTAGGGTAGAAGATTAAAAGTAATTTCTGAAGGGTCATGATCTGCATGCAAGTTTAAACCCTAGCTTGTTAGTCCGTAGGGTAGAATTTCCCCACAACAGAATTGGCGACTCCACTGGGGATATTTACTCTTAGGGTTTCTGGATTTCATTGAAGGTTTTTAGGGTAGTTCAAAGAAGTAGAGTTTCAGTTTCTTTGCTTATTTGTTTTCTGTTAGGTCAAAGCTAGCAGGGAACCTGGTTATCAATACCATTTTTTCCTTGACTGTTGCTTGACATTCATTCTCGGGACACATAGAGGTACACGTGGCCTACAGTAGGCCTGCACGCGTGTTACCCGCGCCCTAACCTTCTACAGCCCACGTTTGAATGCCTGTTGTAGTGGTTTCAGTAGCGTGTAGATCCCAGGAAGCTTAAGAGGCAGTCTCCTCTTCCCTGTCAGAAGTTTACCTTCTCAGGGGGCTTTCTGGATCCTGTCTGGGTCTTGATTGGTTTATTGTCTTGCTTTCAGTCTGCCTTATTGTGTTGGTTATTCTTTGCATTTGTTTTCTTTTTGCAAATTTTCCTTTTCTGTTAAAGTAGAAGCATCCAAGCCTTTCAGAGACCTTGGTTGTCAATAACAGAGGCCTTTTTCAGGTCTGGGCTGCCTGTGCGTTGTTTTATCTTAGCTTTTATTCATACCCGCAGCCTGTTAAGGTTTAGCCCGCGGGTACCCGCGTGCTGTTATAGCTCAGCACGCGTTTGCATGCGTGTTGTTTTGGTGACAGTCACGGGCTTGATTGGTAGCTTTTCAGCTTGGGTGGGACAGTCATCCCCTCCTGTAGTGAGAAGAGCTCCTCTTAGGGGTTTTGAGTCTGGGGCTACACAGTCAGCAGGTTAAGGCCTCTTATCCTTAGCCTGTGTTTTTATTAGTGGATGTTTTGATAGAAAAGACAAAAGAAAATTTTTGTTTTATGGTTTTTAGACAAGTATTGGAATCAGTGCTTTCTTGATTGCTTTTGTGCGTCTTTGCTCTAGTTCGTTGCGATCTGTGCTTTAAGACGGAACTTTATGTTGTTTTCTTGGCTTTTTGCTTGTCGTCATTTTCCCTTTATTGCGTCATTTTGCAATTAAATAAAAAAAAAAATTATCTTGTTTCATTTTCTTCTTGGTTTGAAGATTGTGTTGTTGCATCAGTAGCTAGGAAGAAGTCTTGTTTCATAAGTTGTTTGCAGTGCATTTAGCGTATAAGTAGCTCGCAGATTGAGCAAAATTCCTTGATGTTTTCTGCATGAGATCTTAGAAAATTCAAAAAGGAAAAAGAAGTCTTTCTTGTCGAAAAGTTGTTGGTTTTGAATTGTTTGTAAAAGTTTTGTTTCCAAGCATTTCTTGTTCACTTTTCTTTGAGTCTTTACACACCATCAGTTTCACCATCATACCTTGTGACTTAAAAAATCCCATTAAAAGCAACGCTAATTAAAAACTATTAGACTTTTTGTTGGTAGGGTTCATACACTAGCTTAGGACTAGGGCCTTGGAATAGGTTGGAGAGTAAACTCTCCAAGGCCACTCAAACCCAACATTGGAGTCTGACATAGGGAGTGTAGAAGTCCAGTTACAGAAAGTTATCCGGGACACCCTCTAACACAGGGGCTAAACACGAGGTCGCGTAAGGAAAGGTAGCAGAGATAACCCCTCCAAAGCAGGACTGAACATTGTGGAGAACACATATCGAGGATTTGTTAAGGGATTTCGTCGTTTTCATTTGCCATGGAGCTTCGTGGGTCTCGAATCCGTTCGAGGTCCTCAGTTGTCTTCCGAACCATTTTCTCTCGAT
>JZKD02S0136864.1:893337-913195 GCA_000966675.3 Picea glauca
TAATGAAATACTAAGGTAGTATTTCTTCAAGTGGTAGAACTTTGATATGGGGAGGGGACTCAGTGATAGGAATCTTGTCTCCAATGTATTTTCCTTTAGAGGAAACTACACACACTTGTGCTGAAAAAGATGGGTTTAGGAATGATGGCACTCCATGATAAGTGCCCAACATGGATGGGTATTGGAATACTCCAGGGCCATTGTTGACAACTAGAAAATCATTCGAGCTAATGAGTACAAGGGGGAGGATGTTATCGATGTTGGCAGAATGGTTAATCTCGTAATGTGTAACTTGGTTGATGGTGATGATATTCCCATTATGGGGGAACATCATCGTACGAATCATAGAAGAGGTGATTGCCTTCATAGCATACATGTAGTTGCGTCCGAACAAGATATTGTAATCAAGCTGGGCATCGATAACTTCAATGTCAATGAGGATAGTTTTTCCCCCAATTTCTATGGGGACATTTTGAAAAAGCCCCACGAAAGATGTTTGTCGACCATCGTAAGCTTGAAGGGTGATGGCAGAGGGTACTAGCTCAGGGGAGCCAATTTTCTACCATACATGTTTAGACATGATGCATGTGGATGCACCTTCATCGATGATACATCGATAAACTGTGGTGTTCCATATCTTAACTGGTATTTGGAAGGCTACTTGGGCGGGAAGACATGGTTCTCCACTATCTGAATCAAATGTGATCAAATGTGTGTCAGTTGGGTCGACTGCCCCCAAGGAATAAATCAAGGATTTTTGTTGTGATGGACAGGTTTGGAGGACCTCCAAAATAGATTTGGTTACAGGAGACCGGGGTAAGTCATAAACCAGGCTATAATCATGAGCAACCCTAGCATGAGGGGTATGCACATTCCATCATAAAGGCATAAGTGGTATGCGAGGAATGGATTTTGTGTTAGGACGTGGAATCACCAATGGTTGTCCTATAGTATCTGGCAGTGTTTCTGAGGTGGTTGGGGTAGATTCGGGAGGCATACCGTATTGAAGGTTGCGGGTTTGCAGAAGAATTTCATCATCGGTGAGGAGGACACTACGATCAATAGGATTCCCAGGTTTAGTGGCACCCAGGTTTGGATATTACCCCATTTTTGGTGGGTCATGGTTGATCACTTGTTGGGTGTTCATCACACCTTGGTGTGGTATGGGGTTTTGCAAAACATCCAAAGGTGGTGGTTGAAAATACTTTTGTGGGGCCTGTTGAGGGGCAGGTGGTGCCGGAGGGCCCTATGAGTTCATGGATTCCCTCATCCGTTGGAGATTAGGAATTTGGGGGCAATGATGAGTATAATGTGCATACTCACCACATATATCACAAGGGAAGTTAGTCTGAAGATTGTTGTTCTTCCTTTGTCGTGGTTGATTTTTATTGGTGCCCCCTTGGGGGTCTTGGTATTGCTTTCCCCCGATGGGATGGTGGTGGGGGTCACTCCCTCCTAGTCCTGGGTTTTCATTATTTCGGTTTTTTCCTTTCCTCTTATTAGTCACATTGGCCATATTCAATTGTTCAAATGTATGAACCTGTTGAATGGGAAAGGGATGAACAAATTTGATGCCAACATGTGGTTTTCTTGGTGGAGGATTAACCGGCTCGGGAGGACCAGGGAATGGGAAATATGGATTGTTCTGTGGATAGGATCCATATGTCGTATAGGAAGTAGAGGTACTTCCACTACTTCTAGGGTTATATCCAGGGCTTGGAGGTGGACCCGTACTAGATTGGGAGACCGGATATGGAATGGGTACCGGTGGGGGTGCCCCCAATGATTGAGGGGGAACAACAGGATATGACGATTGGTAAAGGGGAGGAGGGTAATATGATGGCCCTCCATATATCGACAGATATTTGGGTGTACCATACATAGGTGGTGGTTGGATGTACAGATTGTGGTGTGTCTTGGTACCAATCAATCCATCCGTCGCATGAGACATTCCGGGTTTGTCCTGGACGAATGGTACGTGTATCAAGGCATCAAGTAGTACTGTGTATAAGTATCCTGACTGAGAATAAATGAGGTCATGTTGTTGAGCCTTGTTGATGGATTCCTCTTCAGTTTGGGGGAAGGTGGAGGCCACATATTTGGCAAGGATAGATACGAGTGATCTGAGAAACAAATCGAGGCATTGTTCTTTAGTGATTTCTTCTTTACATAAACTATGTTGTCGACGCCATTCATGAATGTGGTCGGCGATATGCATGGCTGAGGATTGTTTACAGTCAGAGAGAATTTCTAGAACATTGTCATGATGAAATGGTAGTTGAAAGAAGGTCAAAAACAATTTAGCCAATGATTCAAAAGTCACATGCGACCCCGATTTTCCATCCACATACCATTTGGCTAATGGACCTGTGAGTGTGCACTGAAATAACCTTAAATAGATGGAGTCGTCCATGATGTTGTTTGAAGATAACCATAAGTGGAAGGTCATAATATGGTTGGTGGGATCTTCTCTCGCCTTTCCTTCAAACTTGGGAATGTCTGAAAATAGTTTGGTAGGCCTAATGGTCCATGTGGGGTCATACAATATAGGGTCATTTGTTAGTTTACTCAAATCAAGTATGTTGAGGGATGCCAAGTATGGCATGTGGAGGGGTGATGGAGGATTAGTTCTAGCCATGGTGTGAGAAGGTTGTGTACCTAACCCTTGAGGGGGGTTGGGTGGGGTTTTACTTCCCCCTTGAGAAGAAGTTTCCCCCCCGCTTCTTTGTAAAGGAGAGATAGTGGATGGTTGGCCTTGGGAATTGGACCCAAGTAAAGTGGAACCAAGAAAAGATGATCCAAATATAGTAGCACTCACAGGGGTGTGAGATGGTTGAGTTGCTGAGTTGGCGAGACTAGGAACTCCTCCTAGGATAGGAGGGAGATTTTGTAAGCATCTAGACTGACGGGGATTCTGTAGTTCCCCTATGATGTCCGACTAGGAAAGTGAATGTGTGAAAATGGTGATGAGAGTTGTAAATGAACAAGAGACTTGTATTATTTGGACCTTCACAATATATCTCGCAATCACATGTAATCAAATGAGCATCATACATATATCAATTGAAAAGAAGCATACATGTCGGTACGTGGATTTTTTCTGCATGGGAGAACAAATAAAACAAATTCTCATGTCCTATAAAGATGTAACATCCGTCTTCTCAAATAGCACTGGACCTTCCAATATCACTCAACAGTGGGGTTTGAAGCCACCGAAAGAGGAACTAGTGAAGGATGAATCTATCAGTTATAATGAGGGGTAGAGGGTGCATATCCCGAAAGAGCTGGCGATATTTCACAATAGCCACACAAAATCTGATCAAGGTGCAATTGCAGCCCACAATTTCCACCTAGGTAGATGTTCTAAAATTTGGCCACTAGGTACCTCATTCAAAGTGAGACATTTAGATTTTTGGCCTCAGAAATGGTCACGATCTAGATCCCTTCTAATAGTTGGGTGCCTCAAGGGGGGACGCACAGAGCAACTAGACCTTGACATTCGACCCTTCACGGGTATCTCCCTTCCTTATGGTGTCAAGAACACTTGACTTGGAGGATTTTAAAGTTCCCTATTTGTCAACTTCTAATGTTTGAAGATGTGAGAACCTGATAATGGGGGGTTATTTGGATGCCTACCTCTAAGATCCTACCTAGACTAAAACATTTCTTTTGGCACCTCCTGTGGAGGAAAACTTAGTTAGTTTTTAGAAAAAAATTAGATGTGGTTGTTTGAGAGATTGGGGGTGTGAACCAATATTGTTTGAATTAAGTGGGTGTGGATAATTCCTTCAAGAAATAGTGGGACATTTCAAAATCCCTTTGTAGGAAACCTACTTCAACCTCCACAATTCAAGATGAAATTATGTGAGTGAGGAGTGACTTTGTGTGTGAGAAAGTGATAAAATGTGCCAAAATGTTTTAATAAGTTAGGTGTCACCTTGCAACATGTGGACTTCCTGTGGTCCTTACAAATATTGATTACCTATCTTACTAGATGCCATTGGTACAACCTTGTGGAATTTTTAAAGTTCCTAAAGAACTAGCATGTGGACATATGGGTCCTTACCAATCCTTTAAACTCCCTAATGTGATTTAATCTAAGAAAGATTTGAAAAACTATCCTATATTGTAAGCATGTGGGCATGTATGGGCCCATTACTATAATCTTTAAATTCCCCTATTGATGTAAATGAAGAAAGTAGCTTCAAAAACTATCCTAACTTTACAAAATGTGGGAATGTATGGGCCCTTACAAATTTAAGATGTTTGAAAAAGAAACTAAGAGGATCCCTAGGGGGGCTTTGTCCTCTCCTAAATATTTTGTTAAGGGATATGAAATGACCCCTTAATAACTTTTTTTATTCTCAAATTCACTCTATGGTGCGAGAGAAGAGAATACTCAATGATTAAAGTTTGATTTATGGTCCCAATCCAAGTGTTTTTATATGTGATAGTAAAAAATCTCAACTTTACTTTTACAATCAAAACAAGCCATCCATGTGGAAACTCAAAAAAAAAGAGGAGAAATATGGTTCTTTTTAACCCCCCAAGTGCCTATGTTTTCAATAACCCTTCATGTGGTAAGGGAATCTAAGTGTGGTGCATTCACAAATTACATAAAAGAAATATTTTGAAGGCTAAGGGCCTTCAAAATATCACAAAAACTCTTACAATTTAAAAACTTTGGACAGATGTGAGGGTTACAATTCAAACAAAGGCATAGTGTTCGTACAATGAACAGAGAACATAAGACTTTTTGTTGCATTGTGCGCAGAATGTGTAGAGAATAGAAGCGTTGTGAGCGCACAATGCTCGAAATGCATGTCTGTGGGCTGAAATACCCACGGATGTTCTAATACGCATTTGGGGGGGGGGATTTTTGAATGAAATTATCCTCTTCCATCTCCAAACTCATCTCTTTGCAGGTAAGGATAGGCCATTTATGATCGCTGGAAGGAAAATGGATCAAAAAGAAATGCTCAAACAACCCAAATAGGGAGGAAATTGATACCTTCTCCCCAATATGGTCGCCAATCTGTTGTGTCCCTTTCGTCACTTGAATGTGAAAAAGAGGGTCACTTGCAAGTCTAGTTGGACCTGCTAGATAGGACAAAGGTTAGTGTATGAATCAAATAATTCAATAACATGAAATAAACAAACAACTAAGCTATAAACAACTAAATAAATAACTAAAGAAACAAAACTAAAATGCATGAGGAAACTTGAACCAAAAAATCAATCAAATGACCCATAATCATGCCACCAATGGATAATTATATTGATGGGAAAACATCCTAGATAAAGGAGGAACTATGGGTACCCTCTTTGTCCTTGGGAGGGCTCTTGAGTCCCCTATGTGATATCTCTTCTTACAAATGACAAAATAGAAATAAAATGGCGAAGAAATCCAAGCTTATTCCCTCAATAGGCGAGGTGAATAGATTATTGAGATGATTCTAGTATGCCCCAAGAAGAAAAGAGGTTTCTTGAAGGAGAATAGAGGCAGGATAACAATAAAATGAGATTCTTGAATTCTTATTTCACCCATGGCCTCCATTTATAGCATGACTTCAAGGTTTTATTCAACTAGTTCTTGTTGTTAACAAGGGGCCCTTTAGGGCACCCTTGGGTCCTTGACTAGCCCCCCATGCAGATTCAACTCAAATTTGAAGGTCAAATTGAATTGGGAGATGAAGCAGAAGTGAGTGAGGGGTTGACAAGAACCATAAATGCACCGTTCACAGGAGTGCATGGATTTTCTCATACACAGTCATGCATTGGGTGCATGTGCACTCTTTTGTCTTCTTTGGCCTGTGCACATGCACGCGCTTCCTTTAGTGTTTCAACGCATATCAATTTTTTGACCAGTTGTATAGTTTTTTACCCCTTGGAAATGCATATTTGGTGTTGTAGGTGAACTAATAGGTGTTTGGAGATGTTGTATTTATGTAGCCATTTTCTTGTGATACTGTGGACGAAAATTTAGTGATAACACCTGTTTTATACCCCTCTTCTTGACATTTTGGAAATTTTTTCTAACTTGCAATTTTTTTGTGAAACAATACACAATCATTCAGACATGTGTGTATGTTTTCATACCTTAAGCCTAGCTTACTAATTTTCTTTTTACATTGACTTTGTTTTTTTGGCAATGTGGAGTCATGTGGTAAAATATGACTCAATAATGGTAATAACACATCTATACTCTCATTTTTCCAACCATGCACCATTTGCAAGTTTAGAATTTGAAGGATTGTTATCAAATGACTTAACTTGCAATTAGCATACACATGCTTTAAAGCATTCTCCATTGAATTGGCCCAATCATCATTTAGACCCTCACTCAACATTCTATAAACTTTAACCCATTCATCTAACATTGTTGCATCTTCATCTATGTTTGGTGCCACTTCAATGATGTTTGGTACCTCTTCATCCCTCATACTATGCAATTGTTTCATTTCTTCATAATAATTTATGTTCCAAGGGCTTACAACACTATTCCCATGTCTTATCATATGCCAATAAATCAAAGACAATCATTACATGGACATGGATACATGTCCATATCATTCTCATCAGTTATTCTCTCATCATATCCATGTTATTCATCCATTTTCAACCTTCGAATTTGACTCATGTTTGATGTTCTTCATTCCAATATTAATTTGAAATGTTAATTAACAAATATCAAGTAATTTAGATAACACAAGGGCACAAAATCAACTAAGTTGTTGTTAACAAAAACAACATTGACAAGGAACTAAGCTAGTCTATGAGTTTTCATTTTCTAGTTGTGAAGAGAGGTTGGGAAAAGCAAGCGTTGCTTAGAGAAGCCAATAGGAAATGAGAAAGGTGTCGTAGAAGGAGGATTTTATCATCCTTGGAAGATATGAATCCTTTGTAGTTTTTCAATCTTATGGAACATGTAGTTCTTACTACAACTTCTGATTCTCAATTTTGGCCAAGTTATTGTAGATTAATGATTTTGGGGGCACTTGAAGGAGATTGAAAGAATTATTTTCTAAAATTATCATGCATTGAAACTATCAGAGTTACATTTTTTTCTAAAACTATCATCGTTCCATTTTTATGATATTGAAGAATGCTAGAAAGTGACCAAACTTGTGATTCTAGTTTAGATCTATTATCTTCAACACAATAAAACATGCATCAGATATATCACTCACTAGGTTATTCCAACCAAGACATACAGGTTCTTCAAACCAACATAGGCATAGACTATGGTGCCTCTAGTTATTATTCTTCCTAATGTATCCATGACCAATAGGACCCTATGTGTAACCACAAACCCCTTCATGAGCATGGACATAGCTAGCTGGAGATGTGCTTATTTCTACAAGTAGTAATGATCATGCAAAAGAAAAAATACATGGGAGGATATATCTTAGACTGGAAGCATGAAACCTATTCTACATGAGGTCTTTGTTGACTTATCAATTATAATTGAAGATAAACAAGAGGAAGATTAGTTAGAGGAAAACTCTTCACTTACTAGCAGAATGAAACTCTTATCTATAGAATATTTAAATAATGACTCGGTGATTCAAAACAATAGACCGCTTTCTTTTGAGAAATATTTTGAAAAAACAAAGCATATGGCTCTTGATCAATTATCTTATGCAATAACTGAGAATGTACCACTAGTTTTCATGGACACTTAGAGTTTGGATTTATGTAATAAGAAGAGTATGTTTATTGGATGTACTGTCATGGAACATATTACAATACCTGAGAAAGAAAGTGATTCATATTCTAAGGAAATTTCTTATTACCCAAACTCTGAATTTTTTTATACATTGTACCCTGATTTGTTTGTTGACCTTGACTCATAGAAAGTTAATTATGACTTCCATGTATTTGAAAATGTTTGTTTAGTAGCATAGGAAATATATATAGCAATTTTTTAGTGGCATAGTCAAATAAGAGATTAGGATTTGGAATAGAAGTTGAAGGAGTTGGAGGATTATTCCTCATCCAACCCATGATCAATTAGGAGTTTGAGGAGCTGAATCAGTCAATATACCAGCCATAACCATTCTTCATGGAGGGGATAGAGACATTCTAGTAGGGGCTTGAGAGATCGTTTAACCATTAACCAGAATCCTTCCATTCACCTTTCAACATAAGCATTTCACCTTTATACTTTCAACTTACTCCATTCTCCTTTATCCTTTAGCCCCTCTTCTCTAAAAAAAAAACACCTCACCTCACACAAAATAACACCTCACCTAACTTAAGAACTTGAAATCGAAACCACCAGACTTACCATCACAAGCCCCGAATCACCCACTCCATGAAAAAAATATGGTCAATTTATAACGAAGTGTAGAGTGATGGTAGTTTTCAATTGAAATATGTGGAAGATTATCTTGATTTACAAAACTAGGAAAAAATTGTCATTTAAATTATGTCAACAATATTTTTTCTATGAGGTTCCTTAAAACGTTTATTGAAATGAATTTTTTTCACCTCAACCATCTCATAAAACATATGATATTTACCTCCCACCTCATTATTAACACTCCAAATGGTATTTGATATTTTCATCATCTTTTCATAGTTGTGAAAAAATTAGGGGTTTTCATCTCCCCGTGCTACCCAAGTTGCTCTAGTTTTCTTACTCCATTTTGATTCTTCCTAGTCAAGAAACCCTTTTTTTTGTGGCTCCAAAAGATTTAAGTTACTTATCTATTCTTCATTGAAAATTACATTCATGTTAGGTTTGAAAATGTTAGAAATTTGTTTTTACAGTATCCTTGTCTACCCTTATGGATCCCTGAGTTTGGATTTGGCCCACTCAACAAATTTTATTTTTACAATTTAAAATTGTCATTAAATTAAATTGTAATAGATTCCTCCAACCAATCGTCCCTATGTTTCCATTTACTATCACACAAATCCCTAAATTCAATATCCTTAGACAAATGAGAGTTTAATTTAGAAGGTCTTGGGGGATTTTCATTATGCCTCCACCACTGGGAGAAATATGGGAACATGAACAAAAATATGCAACAATCCCCTTCGAACTAATATTCACCAAAATAAAATACTACGGCGTGAATCGTTTAAAATTTATAACAACTTAGTAAACCAATTGAAATTTTTTACAATCCTTGCATTGACAAAAGGGTTGTTGTTATTTGCAAGCTTGTTTTAAATTTTTTCATTCATGAGACTCCTGGGTATCTATGGAATCTATGTACTGGAAGTTAGATTAATCACTAAGATATATTAGTACTTAATAGTAACCTAGAAATTCATATTAGGATAAATTATATTTAGAAATCAATTATAAACTAAAACCTCAACATTGAATTGGGATTATCAACTATTTTATGTAGAATAGGCAATATTTGTTGTCTGTGGCATGAAATATTGGAATTGGAAACCCTAGTATATGTCATGTCAATCAAAATGGGAATAATAATATGCAACAAGAAATTGTTGAGGCCATAAATTCAAGGTTCATTACAGAGGCAAAAAGATCAATCAATTTGGACTTACTA
This sequence comes from Picea glauca, assembly GCA_000966675.3. Lineage (NCBI taxonomy): Eukaryota > Viridiplantae > Streptophyta > Pinopsida > Pinales > Pinaceae > Picea > Picea glauca. The sequence continues at coordinate 902,868 of JZKD02S0136864.1, forward strand.
AACTACTTAGCAGAACTTGCTTTAGTATTGGGATACTTATGTGGGACACCTTTTTAGTGAGATTTAAGACCCAAGTGAATATTTTCTCCTTTCATGTAAAATTTTGGTCTCATGTAATTATAAAGTGTTTGAAATGATAGTACATACCCATTAAGGCCTTTATTTCATTACTCTTGAGGGTTACAACTATTTGCATATTTCCAGTGATGCATTGCAAACCTATTTGTGTGTGTCTCATATTCATAAAGATTCAAGGAAAGGAAGACAGGGACACCATTTTTTAGAATCACTAGAGAGATTCATAAAATTTCAAAGTACATTAGGGTATAGAACATAGGGAATTTATTTTATCTCCCGTATAAATAAGATATATAAAAAACATAAAAAAATAATTGTAATTTTATTATTAATAATTAATTATGACTAATAAAAAATGAAGAAAATTCATCATCCAATCATACAATTTGAAATTTAAATAGTTCAATACACACATCATATAATTATGCATTCATACAATACCATATGAAAATATCTTGTGACATGCCTTCTCCTTATAAGTGTTCCAATAGTCATTTAGAAACATTAAGCTCAAATGTGTTGCAATAGTTCTTTGGAATCATTGATGTCAATTTGAGTCTTTATAAGATAAGGTAAGGTAAGATAACTTTAGTAATGTCCAATGAATGACCATAAAATTAGGTCAATCAGAGTAAAACAATACAGTCAATGTAGGAATGAAAAGTGGGAGTGCAAAAGCAACTCCCCGATCGATATTGAAAGAAGAGAGAGAAAGAACTAAGTGTCTATCAAAAAATTCAATGTTTAACTAAGAGAAGATATAAATAATGTGCAAGTATAAGAAACATGATATAAATTTAAGAGTCTCAACACTGAACAAAAGAGAGGATGTCAATGATTTCTAGAGCTCATGTTGGTTACTGAGGGTGAGGCCTTCAAAGGCATACATAATCCTATGGAATACATGGAATGGATTGCTCATCCCTACCTCAACTATTTACTTATTCCTTACTCTCCATATAAAAATACATGCAATGTAAGCACAAAAAGTGGGATTGAAAAAGAAACAACCCAATCAATATTGAAAGAAGAGAGAGAAATAACTAAGTCTCTATCAAAGGATTGAATGTTTAACTAAGAGAAGATATAAATAAGGTGAAAGTACAAGAAATATGATATAAATTTAAGAGTCTCAACATTGAACAAAATATAGGATGTCAAGGATTTCTAGTGCTCATGTTGGCTACTAAGGGTGAAACATTCAAATGCATACATAATGGTGAAATTCTCTCTCAAGTGTAGGGGCTTGAGAGAGCCTTTCACCATTAACCGAAAGCCATACATTCACCTTTCAACATAAGAATTTAACCTTTAGAATTTCAACTTAATCCATTTTCCTATATCCTTTATCCCCCGAACTCTCACAAAACAAAACCTCACCTCACCTAAGAACTATAAATCAGAACCACTTGAATTACCCTCACAAGCACCGAATCACCCACCCCACAAAAACAAGCTGGTCAATTTCTAACGAGGTGCAGAGTGATGGTAGTTTTCAATTGACAGATGTGGAAGATATAGTAACACCTGATGTGTCAAACCGATTTCATCATTCACATAAATATTTGGGGTTTGTAAATGTAAATATATAGAAAGAAATAGATCACAATAAAAAATTATAAAATACAAACATACATCTAAGGTTTGCAAACAAAATTCTATTTACCTGTGACTTTGTTGCAGAAGGCCCCTGCAAATTTGAATTCTTACTTCACCTTTTTAGAAGTCTCCACATCCTCTCCATAGAATGGAAGTTGCTTATATACCTATACAACCTCCAATGATCGAATTAACTAAAACCCCTCTCCTCTAGTCGAGTCCAAAATCCAATGGTCCAATTAACTAAAACCCCTCTCCTTTGGTCGACTCCAATTATAATTTATACCTCATCGACTCTAATACTACTGACGGGCTCCAATATTGGTCAAAACAGAAACCCCAATTACAACTCCCTCTTCCTCATCAAATTTTTAACATTGCACCCACTCCCTCTATGTAATATTGGTCAGGACAAAAACCCGAAATAAAACTCTCTCTGCCCCGTCGAATACGTACCACTGCACCCACTCCCTTTGTGCCCATGGAATAGTTGTATACTACATGAAACCCCAATACAACCCCCAATGATCGAATTAAATAAAGCCCCTCTCCTATGGTCGGCTCCAAGCTCCAATGGTCCAATTAACTAAAACCCCTCTCCTCTGGTCGGATCTGGCTGCAATTCAGACCTCATCGGCTCCAATACCGCTCACGGGCTCCAATATTGGTTAGGATGGAAACCCCAATGACACTTCCCTCTGCCCCATCAAATATTTAACACTGAACCCACTCCCTCTGTGCAATATTGTTCAAGTTAGAAACCCCAAATACACCTCCCTATGCCCCATTGAATGCTTACCACTACACCCACTCCCTCTGTGCGCATGGACTAGTTGTATAATTACTTGAAGTGCATCGTATTCTTCCACATTCTCTCTTACCTTGTAAAATTATGAATCTAGCACCATATTCCCACACCTTATGCACCCTCATTCCCACACCTTATGCGCCCTCGTCAAATTATGGATGTGATCAATACCCTATTCTCCCACTGCTTTCAAAGAGTATTCTAAATACATTAATTTTCAACATTTTTCATATCTCATGAAAGTATGTCATGAAATGAGTGAAATGATAAAAGGAAGTATTATAAAAATAATATTATAATATTACGAAATATGATATATTTTTCATAACCATTGATTAAGATATTTTAAATCATCCACATAGCTATAGTGTATATAGAGTTTGTAAATTATATTATGTGACTAATATTTATTTAGTTGTGTTTACCTGACAATCAAATTAGTCATTTATTTAGTCATTGTTATTTTTGTGACTAATTAATTAGATGTTTTGTTTTTCCTGATAATCAAAATAGTCGTCTATTTGTGATTTGTAACTGTGTTGCAAAAAAATAGTAGAATTCTATCTTTTTTTCATGCCGTGACTAAATGTTTTAGTCACATAGTCATCTATTTTCCAAATTCTACTAGTGTGGGAATGGGTCATGTAAGAAGGCGTCATTTAACTTCCTTATATCTACACAAATCTTGATTCTTCCTATCTTCATTTCCTGCACCACCATCAAACTAATCCACTCAAATTCTTCTACCATTTCAATGATTCCTTCATCCAACATCCTATCAATTTCATCTTTTACCTTCTCCTTATAAATTGGATTTAGCCTGTAAGGCCTCTAACGCATTGGCTTACCTCCTAGATTTAGTGAGATCTTCATCTCACATAAGTATCCTTCTATTCCCTTCATCTCTGAAAAAGTCATTGAAAATAAGTCTGGGCATTCTTGCAGTAAGTTTGCAATCTTTTCAACTATCTCCTCACTCCAATAGTCCCCTATCTGCGTGAACTTGGGATTCTCTGTCGTCCCAAAATTTTCCTTCCACGTGCTTATCGGCTAGGTATATGTGATGGATTAAATCTATGGCCCTTCTATGGCTTGTTCTCCTTCTTTTTAGGTATCTATACATTCCTAGGATCCTCTTCATCATATACTTCCTTGGTTACATTATAGCATTCCAGTATCTTACAGACATTCATCTTGGTTTTGTTCTCGCTGCATACTGGTATCACCTCCATCGTATATTCTTCCAAGAAAATCTTCATCTGAATAACACATAGCACTGCATCTATGGATGGATATTTGTGTTCAAATGTAAACGTGATTTTGAACCTCTGGATCAGTTCTTCCCATATTGTTGTCTCCCTATGCATTTCCAACTCCAAATACCAGTTCTTCGGAATGGTGTCCAGTGTGTGCATAAATTTGTGTGTCCACTCTACCTCTAGTAATGAACCCCACAAAGCCCTGCACTACTCCACATGACCTTCTGGGTCACTCTCCCTTGTATATTTATGCACATTTTTTTCTCACTCAGTGCCAAACCTTATTTTCATTAGTCTGCTACATTTTATCCAATCTTTCATTCCCTCTCTGTGTGCAACTCACCATCTGGATAGAGTCACTTTTAATACCACATCCAATGCTAACAACCTTTGTTTTTCAGGTATCTACAACTCAAATGTTCTTTAAAACATACTTGTATCATTTAATCCATCATACCTAGGCAGGTTACATATTTCTTCTCCAATCTAGTGCAAAGATAGAGTAATGAGTGCACATCGCCTAGTTGAAACTTCATGCATTCGTTTTTGCCAATTCTCTAGACCTTATCCAAAATGCAATGCACATGAACCGATACTTCACCAACTAAATCCACCATCTTCTTTTAGGTTGATATAATCCTCCAATATCCACACAAACATGTTATATAAGTTTTCAATGCCATTACCTCTTATTGGTTCTATGTATCTCTATCCTTCTGATGGGTCTAAGGGTGTCGTAACTTTCAAATCTCCAACCTCAAATATCATATCCCCCCTTTTCAATTTGATGATACCTTGACTATAAAAAGCCCATTCTAGTCCCATGAGTGTTGGATATGGTTGACTTTCATCCACAATATCAATAACTTCAAAGTCTTTCATGTTACACACCCCATCTATGTTCAAAATTACTCTTATCAACTGAACAATCGAGACTATTTTGTGTTGATTCGCTAGTATAAGATGAACAAGAGACCATACATTATTGGGTTTTCCCATCAAATCCCATGTCTTATTGGGTAACACGTTCACGTGAGACCCTAAGTCCAAAATAATATTATCCACATCATACAGTCCAATATATGCAATAAATCATAATTATGCATTGCTTCACTTCATGCGCAGTACTTGATTTACCATCCTTTGTGTGATAGGAGTTTCCCTTTCTCTTGTGCAATGATCAATCATTTCATATAATGTACTCATCACAACCTCATCTTTGATTGGTTCTAAACAATTTCTCAAGAATTATGTTAGCATATAACTTACCTTCCCCATTGGATTCTATGTCATTGTACAATTTTCTTCATGAGGTGCCTCTGATGTTGATGCTCCCCAATCCATTCCGAGTACTTCTTTCCTTTCCCTTTGATATGTCTCCTTTTCTTGTTGAGTATCAAATTTTGGTATGGTCGCTACTGACTTTCTTACCCATTGTTCTATCTACTTTCCTTCAACTATCCTATTAGTCCCTGTTCTATCTCCTCCAGGCATGAAAATGATTACTTTGGGTCCTTCACTATGTATTTCGGCTGATATCATATGCACATTTTGATTCAAATTTGGGTTCTAGTTTCCTTTATCCTACCACTTCAAAACTAGTTGGCGATAGTTGTAATATTCCAAATATAAAAAGTATGTTGAACACAAATAAATAGCTAGAAATGGAAGATGAACAACAATATAACTAGAACAAAACCACAATAATACCAAAATGATGCCAGAATAATACCAGAAATAACACTTTGATTACTGAGAGCAATGTTCACTTGCCTCTTAGAGGGGGAAAACTCCAACAAAGAAGATCTCTATCACAATAATATCCAAGATAAATGTTCTCATACCCTCGACTCCTATTTATACTAAATATGTCTATCAAAAGAACCATCTAGAGGAAGATCCTTCTAGAAATAAAATATTTTTTTAGGTCTTCTTACATTGAACTTATTCTTCCTTATCGATAGGCCTTATTAATATTGACCTTTATTACATGGAAATATATTATTCTACCTACGTGAGGGGTTAGTTCCCTAACATGTCCTCCCCCTCAAAAACAACATTGTCCTCAAGGCTTGAGATGGGGAAATTGTTGTAGAATGGTAGTTGGTTCCCAAGTTGCATCTGTTGGAGTTGTATCTTTCCACTGGACTAACACTTCCTTGATGGTTCGCTAACGCAGACGATGCTCACGCTGGTCCAAAACTGCTTGTGGTTGTATCGAAATGGAACCTTGTTCATCCAACTCGGGAAGGTTGGTTTGAGTTTGACACTTAGTTCCAATCAACTTCTTTAAGTAGGAAACATGAAAAACATAATGGATCTTAGACATACTAGGAAAAACTAGCTGGTAGGTCACCTATCCCACATGCTTGAGAACGATATAAGGACCATAAAATTTGGGTGCCAATTTCTGAAAATGGTCAGCCTTGAGGGAATTTTTATTTTAAGGTTGCAATCGAAGAAACACCTAATCCCCTTCTACAAATTGAAGTTTAGAGTGACCTTGATATGCTTGTTGCTTCATGCAATTATGGGAAATGACCAATTTCTCTTTGAGGGTACATAGAATAGCCTCTTGAACTGTAAGAGTTTGGTCAACCGCGTGGATCTTCGAGACACCTGGAAAATATGAGAGACATGAAGGTGGATTTTGTCCATATATCGCTTCAAAAGGAGTCATGCATGTAGTTGTATGGTATGAAGTGTTGTGCCACCATTTAGCTAGTGGTAACCATTGGGCCCACTAATTCTGCCTTTCCGATTCAAAACACCTCAAATATGTTTCCAAACATTTGTTGACAAATTTATTTTGACCATCAGTCTGGGGATGATAATCTGTGTTGAGATGCAATCGGGTGTCTTGTAGCTTGAACATTTCTTGCCAAAAATTGCCGGTGAAAGTTCGGTTGCAATCAGAAACAATAGAATCTAATATGCTATGAAGCTTGAAGACTTGATCCATTAAAATTTGAGCCACAATGGATGTTGTAAATGGGTGTTGAAGAGAACATAAATGAGCATGCTTGGAAAGACGATCAACTACCACCATGATAAATGATTTATTTCCCAATTTAGGTAATCCTACAATAAAATCCATAGAGATATCCTACCAAATAACAGGTAAAATCGGAAGTGGTTGTAGTGTGTCAGAAGAAAATAATTGAGGCTTTGATGATCTGTCTTAATTTGGAAGCATTTCCCCAATATATAAGGGTGCCAAAGATCCACGACATGAAGAATAGCCAACATTTCTTTTTCATAGATTTATTTGCCCAAATTTCTCTTGGACAGTTGTTTTCTAGTAAAGGCCAAAGACCGACCCTCTTGCATAAGGACAATGCTAATTCCTTTCTCGGAAGCATCACATTCCAATACAAAGGTATTTTTTAAATCGGGAAGGGTTAGGACTGGAGTGGTGCACATGGCCATCTTCAAGGTTTGAAAATCCTGAGTAGTTGTTGGAGTCCAAGTGAAAGAATTATTTTTAAGGAGTGCAGTGAAAGGTGCCACAATCTTTCCATAATTCTTAAAAAACTTGCGATAATAACCTATTTAACCCAGAAATCCACGTAAGATTTTGAGAGTCTTTGGGTGAGGCCAATATTCCATAGCTTTAATATTTTTAGGATCCACCCTGACGACGGCCTTGCCAACAGGATGACCCAATTACTCGACTTCTGAGGTTCCAAAAGCACATTTATATTGTTTGAGGAAACGTTGGTGTGGAGAGAGTATATGGAGAAATTGATCCATATGAGCAAGATGGTTTGTCCAGCTTTTTCCGTAGATGAGGATATCATCAAAGAAAACTAAGACAAAATGACAGAGAAAAGGATGATAGACATGATTCATGAGGCTTTGTAAAGTGGAGGGAGAATTACACAAGCCAAAGGGCATGACCAAAAAATCATAGTGGTCCTCATGAGTTCTAAAGGCAGTCTTAGGAATTTATGCCTCTTTCATATGGATCTGGTGGTAGCCAGAATGAAGATATGGTTTAGTAAAGAACTGGGTGCCATTTAATTCATCCAAGAGGTCATCAATGACATGAATGGGAAATTTCTCTTTAATGGTGAGTTTGTTGAGGGCGCGGAAGTCAAGACACAAGTGCCAATAAACTTATTTCTTAAGGACCATGACCATAGGAGAAGAGTAGGGGCTCATACTAGGGTGTATAACACTTGCGTTGAGCAGTTCTTGAACCATTTTCTCAATTTCATTTTTTTGGGAAAAGGGGTGACGATAGGGATGGATATTGGGAGGAAGGCTTCCTAGGACAAGGGGAATGGAATGATCATGAACACCACGGGAAGGAGGGAGTCCTTGGGGAGTGGAAAAAAAAACTTGATGTTTATAGAGGATGGATTGGAGATCCTGTGACATAGAGGGTGTCTCAGTTGCTTGTATGGCATGGAGTTGGGCAATAATGCTAGAATGACCTTTTTTGAGCAGCTTTTCCATGCGATGGGAACAATTGATCTCTAGGGAACTGACGATGATGCCTTAGAACTTATATTGTTGTCCCTCCTAGTCGAATTGCATGGTTAATTCCTTTAAATCTATGAGAATGGGACCCAAAGTCGTTAGCCATTATGCACCCAACACAATGTCACAACCGCCTGTGTTGATAGAAGACATATGATATTTCAAGTGGTATTCACCAATTTGGAGATGCACATTTTCACAAGGCCCTCCACATTTCATGGACCCACCATTGGCAATCATGATTTGGAAATTATTGATTGCATAGATTTATCAATTATTTTCTTGGTAAATGTGGCGATGAATAAAATTATGGGTGCTTCCACTATCAACATGAATGATGACCTTCCTATGCTTGATGTAACCAATTAGCTTGAGGGTTTGGGGAGCATAGAATCCAGTGAGATCATTTAGGGAAATGACCAGTTCTACTTTGGCAGGGTATAAGGGAGGGGTTATGTCAGTGGGTTCAGGTGACACAGGCACAAGGGGAGCCTCATAATCCTCTTCCGAAAAATCCTCTGAGGTGGCCATAAAAATATTTTTTTCCTTACACTTGTGTCCCAGAAAATATTTGTCATCATAGTTATAACAAAGGCCTTTGAGTTGGCGTTCAACCATTTCAACCTTGGTCAATTTCTGGATCTTTAGTGGAGTATAAGGAGGAGTGGGAGTTACTAGTTTAGTGCGAGGAATAAAGGAGGGTTTTTTTGTTTTGAGAATATATAACATGTTGTGCTTCCTTATCTATTTTTGTAGAGTCCACCCAACTCTGAGGTTGAGCCATGAGGACATGAGAATGAATCTCATCCTTGAGGCCAGTGATAAAACATTCTCAAAGAAAAGAATTAGACATGCCCTTTGTACAAAAATCCAGTCTCTCAAAAGAATCTATAAAGTCTTCCATGGTGCCAGATTGTTTCAATTTTTTCAAATGGCCTAAATGGTTGATGTCAGTGTCAAAGTGTTCATAAAGCTCTACCATAAAACATGTCCAAGCCACATAACCTTGGTAGGAATTTCTTCTCCATTGCCACCACTGCCAATGTTCTTGATCTACATGGAGAACACCATACCAGAGTTTGGCCAACTCATATGTAATGCCATACAAAGAGAAATAATGTTCCATTTGAGTTACCTAGCCAGTGGAATCCGATCCATCAAATTTTTTCACATCCACACGCGAAAGGCGTAGGTCACGTTGAAAGTGATGGGGCTGAAAATTATGGGAATGAGAGGAAGTTTCACCTTTAGTATGAAAAGGTGGGTGAGATAAGGGAAGATCTGGAAGGATATGCAGCTTGGTGTAGATCATCATAGTGACAGATTCAAGCTAGGTAGTAATGTCTTGTTTGAGCTCTTGTTTTAGTTCCGCGATTGAGGAGTCGATGGAGGAATGCATATTTTTATTGATGGTGGCAATATGGGCACTTCGTTGTCGCACTTTTTGTTGGGTTTATGTCAAATTAGAGTGAAAGGTAGTGAAGGGAGCTTCCAAGTCTTGGCTACGGGTATGGGCCATGATGAGGAGGGAACACAAAAAGGGGCGGGTGGGACCACACAAAAAATGGGTTATGGGTGAAGTGTATCACAACGATCAAGGCGATGAGTGGAATCCAATGGGGTAAATCCCAAATAAGGGTGTTGTAAGGGGGTCGGGTCCATTGTCACCACTGCCAACGTTCTTGATCTAGATGGAGAACACCATACCAGAGTTTGGCCAACTCATCCGTAATTCCATATAAAGAGAAATAATGTTCCATTTGAGTTACCCAGCCAGTGGGATCGGATCCATCAAATTTTGTCACATCCACATGTGGAAGGTGTAGGTCACGCTGAAAGTGATGGGGCTGAAAATTCCGGGAATGAGAGGAAGTTTCACCTTCAGTATGCAAAGGTGGGTCAGATAAGGGAAGATATGTAGGGATATGCAGCTTGGCATAGATCATCGTAGTGACATATTCAAACTGGGTAGTAATGTCTTGTTTGAGATCTTGTTTTAGTTCCTTACACTTAGAATTGCAATCTTTCTTATAATGCCCCGCTTTACCACACTTCCAACATTTCCTCAGATATTTTCTTGGAGACTTAGATCTACCTTT
>JZKD02S0136864.1:913273-924059 GCA_000966675.3 Picea glauca
CTGACCATCCATGCTTTTCCACCTCATCTCTTCAAATAACAAGGATGCAACTACATTGTCATACTTCAATGTAGATTGAGTGGTACTACCGATTTCTACAACTAGATTATCCCAAGTGTCTCGCAAAGAAAATAGCAAAGTAATAAACTTATCTTCTTCTGCAATCATAATATTAATAGAGCCAAGTTGACTTACCAGAGTATTGAAGGCATTTATATGTTCTTTCATAGAATCTCGTTCTTCCATCCTATGATGATAGAAATTCTTCCAAAGAAACAACTTGTTTACTAGGGACTTTGATTGATACAAATTCCCTAACTTATCCCATAGTTCCTTGGCTATAGATTCTCCCGAGACATTCAACAACATTGAATCTACCAAGAAGAATTGAATAACACTCATTTCTCTTCTATCCAACTTCTCCCAATATTCCTTCGACATACCAATAAGTCGTGTACTAGTAGTTTGTGTACCAAAAGATTGTGTACCAGAAGATTGTGTACCAATAGACTGTGTTCCACTAGACTACGTATCAGTAGGTTGTGTACTAGGATCCATAGTGATCCATTGTTCTTTGTCTATAAGAAGGTCCTCCATATTGAGCTTCCATAGCTCAAAGTTTTTACCGTTGAAATTCTCAATCTCGATTCTAGAAGAGATCACCATTCCTCTTTCTACACTCAAATCACCACTGCAAACAGATCCCACTGAACCCAGGTTTATCATAGACCCAAGATAAAATTGATATATCAAGATTGAGCCAAACCCTCAGCAACAAAGACGTCCCCTTGAAGACAAAAATGATCTTTGATAACACATGTAAGATTTAGGCCCGTGAAGTAAAGAAATGCATACATATCCTTAAGAAAAAAAGAAATTAATCAATGGCTCATACACACAATACACAAATATTTACACTAGAAACCCTTAACCGAGAGAAAACTATCCTTCCTTAGTGTTTCACCTTCCAACTCTTCATTGTATTAATTTCACCATTCACAATACAATATATACAATATTTTAGGTATTATGTATCTACCAAAACCCTAATCCTTTAATCCACAATTAATTTAGAAAACTGCTAAAAATAACAAAAAACTACACAACACAAAGGACGAAGGAAGTTGGGATTTTCAGATGCAGTTGTCGAATCTGATGTGCCCACACACACACATGAAAAGAATATAACACATATCCAACATTTTGAGCCCCCCGCTTCTGCTGCAACATTTTCTTCCTTGATCCTATACATATCATATGTGCTCTCCCTCATCAAGTCAAATGCGTGACAATCCTTCTTCTTGTGTCCTACCTGTTTGCAAAAATTACAAAACAAGTTCTTTCGAGTACTCTAGTACTTATGTAGTAGTGGACACTCTATTGGGTGATGGCTCTATTTCTTGCATATCTCATAGTATCCTCCTCCTGAGAATGTATTTGGTGCTCCCATTGCCAAATATTACACGAATGTTGGGAATTTTTCCTTGTGATGGCCTTTAGTCCTACATTTTGTACACCATAATTTATCACATTTCTCCTTTCCCTTTGTTATTTCTTCCAATTGAATTGTCAATGCGACCAACTAAGTCTGAACTTGCATCATTCAGCCATTGTCTCCCATCGGAGATGATTATAGTTTCATCTCAATATCTAGTGCCTCGTCTTGTGACGCAACCTTTTGCTGGATCAATGGCCTAGGAATGTGTGGTAGGATCCCTACAATAAATCATTTTTGGTGTTGTTGATCTAGGATATGGAAATTTAATCTACCCATCACATCCTTAAATATTTGGTCGTAATCCCATACCGACTATGTTTGTACTTGTTTGATCTCCTTCAATTTTGTAATGTACTCTGACTCCGACTTTGGATTCTTGAACTCCCTCAACAGTGCTTTCTTAAGCTTTGTCAATGTCCTAGCCTATCCTATAGGCATGGTTCTCTGTAGCTTCATATACCATACTATCGCACGACCTCTAAATTTTTTCACTAACTGCATAATCTTCACAACTTCAACATGTACATTCTTTGCGGCTCAAATAGTCTCGCACACAAGCAAGCGTTTTTTTGGGTCCTCTGACCCAATTCCTTGGATCTCTGATAGCCTAAGAGTATTATCCACTTGACCATGTTGTTCTATTTATTCCCTTCTCTTTGTGATGCTAGTTGACTTTGATTATGACTCTACACACTACTTCCACTATTATGAGTGCTACTACTCAGTCCTCCTTAGCTAACTACAATTTATTTTGACAAATATTCAAATTTTACTTATGATTATTGTGATGCACATAGAGTCATGGATTCAACACAGGATTATGTCTGAGTAGTACTTGTTGTCTCTTCTATTATCAAAATGGACTAGAACTCCTCTTCTTCTCCCCCTAGGTATGGTACATGCATGATTCAGAATAGTGCGCAAGGTTATCTCCCCTTTGGCTTATTGCATGAATCTTTTCTCTTAGCCTCAGTATTTTTCCTCTTGTACCTCCTCCCTCTGTAGAACTCTCCAAACTCATATCCTTCCTCTAGTATATCTTCTTCTTGCATCCTCAGTCCTTCTGTGCATTTTTCATTTCTTAATTCCTTCTCTCATATGATCCTCCTGTCATCCCCCAGTTCCCCTATGTGTGGGAACCTTTTAACAGTCATATTGAATCACCATCATTTTCACACAATAACATCTTTATCCACATATTTAATGATTTCAAGAACCTCCCACATAGACCTTTGAAAAAGTCCCTTTCTACAAAATTGTATGATTGAATACAATTTATGACAAAATCTATAACACAACCACCTAGTAAGCTATCCAACAAAAACTCCATTGCTTGAGTAGTTGGGTTACTTACAAAATTCAACTATCTTACCAATTCGGGAGTCCAATTCCTTGGTGCTGTGGCACTGAACCTTCCAGGTTTCTCCACCAATCTTTCTAGCCACTCTGTCAGAATAACCATGAATTCGCCAAAGAAAGTTTCATGGAGATCTGTGAGAACATAATTTTGCAGCCATTGCTTGTCACTCATCTGAGGGTTTATGTTCTCTTATCATGTGAATTTGCGTTCCTTCCTTTCCAACCATTATGAGATCTCCTTCTTAGCTAGCCTTCAAAACATCCCCTTAATCATAAAGTCATGATCCTGGAAACAAAACCATTTTTTGGCACTATTATGTGCATAGGTTGTAAGACCCAAGGTTCAGTTTCTCTAAGACCAACAAAACCCACTGGACACTAGCCCTTTTGGCATCACCTTCTTACACAGGTGAAGTCTCACCTGAGGTTTCTATGGGGACTACAAGAACCATGCTTCTACAGTGGTAAGGGGATGGGAAGAAAACATTTGGTTCATTCTTCCTTATTATGTTGTGCACATAACTATGTTCTATTATGTTATTAACTTACTTATGATCCATATTCCTATACTTATCATACTCCAGTTTACTGTATAGATTTGTTACTGTCATGGTCATGAATCATTGCACCATTCTTTACTATCATATGAAGCTATTCTACGATGCATGCAAGTAGTATTCATACTGAACCACAAAAACATAGACAACACTAGATTCTATAACATATCTTTATCATTCCTTTATTCATCTTTCTCAGCCTTCGACTGTTACATTCAATAACTTTGGACCCAGTATCAATGAGATTGTAACATAACCTAATCTATCATACTCAAACTTCAACAAAATAATTTACCTAGTTGAACCAACTGAATGAACCCATAATATCCAAACCCGTTACATATTTATATCAAAATATAGGGCTAAAAACCATAATCTATTCATCCCAAAAATATCCCATTACAATGCATGACCAACTCAGTTAATTGGTTGTTTGATGCCTTTCTTCTTCTTTTCAGCCTTCATGCTTCTTTTCTATTGTTCTTCTATTTTTGGAATGTCAGTTTGTCATTCTCCTGTTATGCATTATTTCCTTGCTTTATTCTTCTAGCTTTATTCTTTGAGATGTTCGTTGTCTTCCTTTTGCGCACTTTCCTTTTTCTGCACACTTTCCTGTAGGATGCGACTTAGTTGCGTGTTCTCCAACTTTCCTTCTTCCTCCATGCACTTTTCATATACTTAAGATTTTTCCTCAAAAATTTATCAAAACTGCAAAACTACTTTCAGTATTACCTATCTGTTGGATTATTGAGAGGGGGTGTTGTTCCTGAGTCTGTACTAAGGCTTGAAGTACAGTGTCAAGGCATCCGAAAGTATGATGAAGGTTGATAAAGGATTATACTGACCTTCGGTATGAGAAACTAAGGCAGATTTATATGTTCTCATCGTCTAGATTCCAACTGCTCTTGAGCAGTTATATCACGCTCAATGGCTGCCCATGAACGCTTGAGTTCTTCCCGGGTGTTAGCAGTTTTAAGGATTGTATCGAAAAGAGTTAAAGCAATATGTGTTTGATTAGATAACCCGGGTTCAATATTAGGTTGCGTAGCTATAGGTACAGTCATTGAGGAATAGTAACCGTAGGAAATAATTTAAAGAGAGATTTCAATGCTGTTTCAATTTGGTCGAAATAAAGAGAGATTTTTACATTTTCTGAACGAAATAAAGATTGCAAAAGAAGGCCCTTTCCCGTAACTGCATTATAATTTAATATGAAAGTGTGATGTGAAAGAGAAACATTTAGCTGCGTATAACATGAAATTCCTGTCAAAAGAAAAGTCACATATAAACAGAAGAAGAAAAAGGTGAGAAAATAAATGAAATAACCGAGAATTAACGTAGAATTCTGAACATGCGAATTGGTCTTACACCTGCTGATAGTCGGTGCAGAGGAAAAACAATAGACAGAGACAGAAAACCAGAATTCTTTTGTTATAGTAGTGGTTGTACTAAATTATAACAAAGCACATCAGCTATAAATGAGCGAAATGAAATAAAACATAAAACACAAAGAAGCAAACTTTGTAATACAGTCTGGACGGAATCGAGAATCTTCAAAATGCTTGTATATTAACTTCTTCCAGTGTCTAACTCTATTACAATCGATACCAAAAAGGTCCAGCCTGGCGATTCTGCTTGCCTTTACGTGATTAGTTGCATATGATACATTTGTCCATAAACTGGATACAAGTTGTGACGGTTCCGTTTGGCAGCTGTTAGGAGCGAAATCACTCCATCTCTTCTACTCCGTCTTCAAAAGGTGCCAGGTGCTTGTCTTTGCGTGGATTCGGCACATGTGTAAATTTGTCCATGAACTGAGATACAAGCTATGACAGTTCTACTTGACAGCTGGCCTCGGCGAAATAGCACTCTCGAGCCAACTGTGGAAGTTTATCACCTATTTGTGCGTCAATGATGTGAAGAGCGCTGAGTAGCGTGCTCGGTTGAATCAAATGTTTATCAACTTGAGCCATATCTACCCTGTCCATCTTAGAGATATCTGCCGAATCTCTTTCATTCTTCTCCTTTAGATCGAGGGAGATATGATCTATATTCATTTGCCTTAGCGTCTCTAAGTCACCTCCATTTTCCATTTCTAGCAGCTCGCCATCTATGGCATTGAAAAATTCTTCTAATGAACTGGTTACCTTTTGAGCCTGTTCCTTGCTTAAAGCAATATTATGTTCCCGGTCTTTTAACAAAATATTACCTCTTGTTTGTTCAGCGATAGTGAGCCCTGGAGAACCTATGGAAAATCTGTTGTTGGTAACTATCACTGCCTCTTGAAAAGCCACCCGAGCAGCCTCTGCGTTCCTTTCTTTGACAGTCAAATTCTCTGAAATACGATGAATTAACACACAGTCTTCTCGGATCGTCCCCACTTTGTCTAACAGACTTTGCCGCACAGAAGAGATCTTGCCCCTGATATCAATCACTCGGGATTTGAACCCTTCGACGTTGATCATTTTGCTCTCAGTAACCTCTAGCTGAGCTTGTAGCTCTGTGATCATACTCCTCTGTTGACCAGCCTGCACCCGACCTTCTCAGATCACCGAATGTGCTTGCTCCAGCTTGACTTTGAGAGTTTCTATCTCATTTTTATCAACCAATCTAGCCTATTCCATTTCTGTGTTGGCCTGGCCCCTAGCATTTTCTGTAGCTGTAGTCAACCTGGCCTCGAGGATCTTGATGAGGCGATTTTTTTTTTTTAATTGGAGATTCATCTGCCCAACCGAGAATTGATTCGTCGAAGCGTAGGCGCCCAGTGTTCCAGCTATTTCAGTAGCAAGCTGGTCACTTTTCTTGTTCTTACCATTTGTCATGATTTTGTATTTTTTAATAGTGGACTCTCCCTCTTGACAAAATTCCCGCTTCACCACAGCTTTTCTTTTTTTATCAAAAAAGAATTCATTAGGAGGGAGTTCCTCTGCCCTTATAGGCCTTAGCTCTTCCCCAAATATCCATCCCTCGCTAATATCTCCCTGTGCCGACTGCAAGGGTGTGACAGAGGAGATGGGTTTTCCTATTTGCTTTGTTCATTCTTTTGGAGTATTGACAGGGTTCTGTTCTTTTTCAGTCTCTTCTATCTGCTTTCCAGGTGGGTCTGGAATTTTTTCTTCAGCCTCTGAATTCTGTTTGCTTGGAGGGTCTGGAGTTTTTTCCTCAACCTCCGAAATCTCTTTGCTTGGCGGGCCTAGAGTCTTTCCCTCAACCTCCGAACTCTATTTGCTTGGAGGATTGGGAGTCTTTTCTTTAATTTCGGGATTACTCGTTTGCTCCTCTTCCGGTTGCTGTCCAGGGATAGATATCACCTCTATAGAATCTTCATCATTTTTATCTTTTGTCTCGGCAATGGCCAAACCTCCCAACACAGTGGGAAGACATCTTCGCCTATGCTCTTGGAATCTTAACACAGCTGTTGTGTCTTCGGGTGCTAGCGATTGGATCTGGGCTAACACCTCTTCATAAGATCTCGCTCCTTGGAAAATGTCGTCCGAGGGGGGAATTCTCATGTTTGAATCTCTTAAGCCCAACATGAGCTAGATGATTACTCACAATTTTCTGTGGATCGTGTTTTTTAATCTCAATGGAGGCCAATTTCAGGTCCTCCAGGGCAGCAGCCTCGGCTTTAGCATGCCCAAAATCTAATAAAGAATATGAACTCATTCGAATGGGAAAAGAAGGCCATACCTTCTTTGACTATCCCTTGAGTTCTTTGCTTACACCTCCGATTACTGTTTGCCATGGAACTTCTCGACAAGCTAGTTTATCGGGAATGAACAAAGGTAGCGCATGAGGGGGAACAGAAGCCCCGAAAACTATGATGTATGGGAAATCTGCTTCTACATACCAATCTGCGACACCACTCAGACCTGTTGAAATTCTATCCGATATGCGAGGTGGCAGGTGATCAAAAATAATGATGTGCAGGGGAACCATCACCCAATTGAAAATCTCATATGGGAAATTTCCATCTTTATTTTCCCATAATTTATCATGGTATTCGTGCACTGGTTTTTCTTGGGTTGGATTCCAAGCCCAATTCATCAAGGGGAAAGGCATCATGGAACATATCGCATCCATGATATATGTCGACATGTAAAACACTGAGGGTTTCCCGCCTGCCTTTTTCTCCCGATACTCTAAGACCCTGTTGGATAAGCTGTCTGAGAGCATTTTTGCCCAGTTGAATGAGCAACCTTCAGCGACTCGAAATATGAGAGGCACCCAGGCGACATGGAAATGCGAGGTATCTTCTCGCCCGAACAAGCGACATGTCATCATGGCCACATACTTGTACTGTGGCTCTAAAGAAGAAATAGAATAGATGCCCTGATCATTTGCCCTGAATTTCCCGGGTCGCGAAACCCAGTCTTTGATCAAACCAGGCATGGTTTTGTCGTATTGAACGCACTCTTTTTGCTTGAATTCTTCTAAGAAATCCATGGCATATGTATATTCATATGTGGAAGGCATCTTATACATGTCTTGTAAATGCTCTGGCCGAAAAGTTCCGATAGCCACTCGTCGACTGTTCATAATTGTTCTGGTGGGCAGTTCCACATGATCCAAAGCCCAGCGGATCATGTCGTAGTAAGGGAGCAGCCGGGGCCTGGATGCTATTCTGTTCATCCCAAACTCGATGACTATCTTATACTTGGTGTGCAAATTGTCTCTTTCGTTGCCATCAGAATCGTCTGAGTAATCAACTAATTCTGCCTGCAGAACATTGGACACCTGCGACGAGTCGAAAATTGATTCGATACTTCGAGGTGAAGTATTAGAGACATTGTCTGAGCCCGGACTTGAAACTTCAACATTTTCCTTCATCGCTTTCCGCGGAGCCATGACTGAAGCTTGTGTTTTCGCTCTTCTGTGATAAACCTGGATATACATGCACAAGTTAATTCGCTGTGAGAGTGACGAGTTGTGTCGCTTATAAAAAGTTTTTATTATAACAAATGAGACTCCTGTATATATTTGAAACTTTTGTATTCTCCGTAATAAGTCTGTCCAATCTCATTTAACAGCCAATCGATTGCGTAAAAATCTGATCATATTTATTCATGGATTTAACCTAATTCTTCATTAATGTCATCAATGTTTGGCGGCTTGACAGGCAATCGGGGTATGGAGAGTAGCAGGTGCTTTGGGAAATGTGCAAACCTCGATGCGCGGGATGGGACGCATCTCGTTTTATTTATTTTTTAATTTTAAACTTAGCAACGTTAACCATTTTCTCGCTTATCGTTGCATCATGGATTTCCTTTCAACAATTTGAATCTTTAACTCGCGAGGCCGTGAGAGCCGACTTGGATTCAATTAATAGTAATCATGATTTCGAGAGTCATTAATTGCATAATTAATCTATTTTCCATATCATGACTCGGAAGTTCGAAGACAGATTTTTGGGGGAATGGTATGCCGAGGCGTGATAACGCGATGTGGCGATAATTAAGGCTCAAGGTATGGGAAGAAAATATTAGATTAGGTTAATAATTAATCTTTCCTTAATCATGTCGCAACTTCGTGAGTCGGGATTTTAGACGCCTTAACTTTATGAAAGAAAGTGACAAGTGGCGAAATGCCGAGCACCAAATTTAACCATGGTTAGTTTTACCTTTAATCCTTGACCAGGGTTATCGCGTTCTCGGCTCTCGGGTTTGTAAGAACAGAAAATTGGGTTTGACGAATGCCGAGACGTGAATTCCTGACAACGTCCACTCACGAGTTAAAAAAATTTACCCTAGTTAAAGTCTTGGGTGAAAATTAAAGGCGAGTTCACAGCATTTGCGACTCGGGACTTGTGAATTCAAAGATTAAAGTATCCGACTTGCGATATGCCGAAATAAAACAAAAGAGCAAACACAATTTCGAAAATGGATTTGTTTTTCTTTAAAGTAGGAAAAGCATTTCTATTTAGGTGACAAGACTTCAGAGTTTTAAGATCTCGGAAGGAACAAAAAAATCAATCTTAGATTTCAATCTTCAAAAATTGAAAATTTTTCGGAAGGTAAAAAAACAAGGGCGGCTCCAACATAGGCTCCAACTAGGGATCCCGCTTCCCTGTGAGGTGGGAAGAACAGTAGACTAGGTGCCAATATTGGGTAAATGGAGTCACAGGCTAAAATCAACATTCAAGAAAAAAGATAGAAAGGAGGGGGGGAAATATTCGTTTTGTACCTCAGAAAAAACTTTTTTGAACTCAGATACTTTTGCTAAAAACAGCTGAAGTTGCTTTCACAACCTTCCCTTTCTCATACTAACTTTGGGGATGTTTTAAGACAGTCAAAACAAACCTAGGATATTCAACAGATCTCATGATTCTCAGCTTACATTAAAAGAACGTTATTATACAATTTTACATAGGGAAGTCCCATCGGAATTTGGGGAAATGATCAAGCTTTCAGAAAGTGTTGGTTACCAGAGTAGATTGATATTTATGCGTAACAGCCTTATAGATCTCTCAGACATTGCTTCACTGCCAGCGAGCCTGTTCAGTACCCCGGTGAAGTTGTCTGACCCCTTTTTAACTGAATTTCTTTTCACCACTTCAGAAAATATTTATGCATTTAAACGCTAAGATGAGGGCAATCATTTCTGAATTTCCTTTCATCATCTTAATGGACTAGGTGGGGGAAATCATTTCTGAATTTCCTTTCACCACCTGTCTTAGTATTTACTTTTAAAACACGAACATGGGAGCAATCAGTTTATATCAGGGCTGAGATCTGTGTAATATTTTTTATCAGAGGTCTGTCAACTTATTTTGATTACTCGGTATCAACCTTCCTTTGACCCTCACAAGACCTTCATTCCTAGGGAGACAGGGGAGAATAATAAAAAATTGAAGGGACATCCTATTCAAGCAAGCTTTGATTTTTTCGACGCTGTTGAAAAACCTAGGAAAGTTAGGATCGCTATAAATGTTCCTCGGCTTAGCAGAAGATTGAGTTAGTTGTGAAGACCAGCTTTCTTATTAAGATCTGTTTCAAAATCCCTGAGGTTTAAAACGAAAAACTTTTATTCCTTCACAAAGACTTGGGAAAATAATGACTCACTGAAAGTTAGGCCAAAAGATAGACAAAAACGAGGCAACAATCCAATGGCTTAATATACAAAAGGTCAGCACAGTTCGGGACTAATTTTCGAATATATTTAGGAACAAAAATTATGACTGGCTGTTTTAGGTTTAATGTATTCATTCAAATTATTTCATTTGAAGATTATGAAACTAAAAATATTCTTGTTATCTAACCCATCATATTGCAAATTTGAAAAATGTTACCTTAGTTTGCTTAAACAACCTCTAATGACCTGTGTATTTAGAAAGCTTACCTCTATATTTTCTTTTCACTTTCTCTATGAGCTT
>JZKD02S0136864.1:951486-992004 GCA_000966675.3 Picea glauca
GGGCTTGGGATTCCAGCCACTATGTCCCATTGACATAGCCATGCCATTTGTGGCTACTCAGGAAGATTCAACTCATGTCTAGTCTGAGGTTGACAAGGCAAACAACTTCATTGAGAATATTCAACACATCTGCCAACAATTTCATGACATCTTGGACAGATCCAATGCTAAGTACAAGCAATGACATGATCAACATCGGGTGCCACACAACTTCTAGGTGGGCGACAAAGTGTGGCTACATTTGCAAAAGGAGCACCTCGCTGGACCCCATTGCAAGTTTCATCTTCTCTGATATGGGTCGTACACCCTCACCAAGGCTGTAGGGAAAAATTCCTTTGAGCTCAACATCCCACCATTTCTTGGTCTGTACCCAGTGTTCAATGTGGACCGCCTTTGGCCCTACTTTCCACCTCTGCTAGACACATCCAACATGGCAGAACAACTCACACCAACATAGTTAAATCCAGACTGCATGGAACAAGCCAAAACTAATCAGATCATGGATACACAGATTAAGAACACCTGAAAACAAAGGATACCGCTATATCGATTTGTCAAAGCAGACCAACTCCTTCACCAAGGCAAGTGGCTCACCAGGGACCAAGTTCAACAAACGTTTCCTCATCTCATGGAGGAAATCAATGCAATGGGGACCATTACTTCCTAAGGGGGGAGGAATGATCCAGGTGGATATTGGTGGCCACCCACCTATTCCACTTGGACCCCCACCATTGTTTTTTTCAGTTTTTCAATTTCCACACAGTTTACTATTTTTAGCAGTTTTTCGGGTCCTGAACTTTCGGAGCCGTTTTGAGGCCTTAAACGACGTTTTTTGGGAAAACGGGGAGCAACATACTTTATGGATTGATGTTTCTCACCCAAAAGTTATAGTCCTCGGATAGATCTTTCTAACGAGGTATGGAACGCGTCAAACGAAGATCGTATACCAAAGTTACGTCCTCGGAAAGTTGATGTACCAACTTACCCAAACAGGGCCCATAGTCTTGGCGTTTCATATCCTAGGGTTAGGGATTTGGATATTTAGGGTTTTCCATTGTTTCTCAATGATAATAGGCCTTCGAGCCTCATTGTAACACAGTTCAAAGGCCAGTAGCCACCACATCTCTTCTCAGAGATAAGCTACCAGCGCCCTAGCTATTTTATTTCCATTTTATCTATAATCATATTTCAGTCATTTGTTATTAATGAAATGAAGTCTTATTTCTGCTGCATCTCTACGTTTATGTGTATTTCTGTATTTCATTGTTTTCCTACATAAATCCGGATCATGTATCTGTTGATCTGTCCATCCATTGCACTCTTGGTCCTGTAGACCCATCTGCATCTGACAAGTTTCCTCCCAAAAGGAAGGGGAACCAGATCCCAAGCCTGGTTCTCGAGGAGGGAGTTGTACTCCTCCTGCATGGTGGATTCCCAAAAAGGATTTCCAGCAGCCTCGCCATGAGACTATGGATCTAAAGACTGAACCAATAAAATATGCCTGGAGGGCAATGGTTCAGTGACAGTGAGTGAAAATGAGGCTCCTCGAAATAAGATCAAGTCCTCCTAGTACCGGCTAGATCACCAACGAGATCCCCTGCAGCCTCAAGAGTAGTCTATGCCCACTTGAGGCTCTGCTCTAGCTCTGCAACTGCATCTGGATGCTCTAATTCTACATCTGATTGTACTGAATCTAAATATGAATCATCCGAGTCCTCTGAATTAGAACTCTCATCTGAAGAAGAGTCGGCATGTGCATGCTCATCATCTCGGACAAGTGGAAGACTGAAGGTGTTTACATGCGGCTGCTGAGGTACATGCGAGACACGTTCCTCGAATTGGACACTACGCTCAGTGATGAGCTGGTCCGAGGAAAGATCAATAAGATAATATCCCTTCACACTGTCGGGGTATCCAACAAAAATTCACTCAGTGCTCTGTGGATCAAGTGCCTTCCTCTTTTCAAAGGGAATCTAGGCCCATGCACGTGAATCGAAAATGCGAAAGTGGGTCACTTCCGGTTTGAGGCCGCTCCAAGCCTTGTAGGGGGTCTTATCCTTGATAGATCTATGAGGAGATCTATTTTGGATGTATGTTACACAATTAAGTGTTTTGGTCCATAGTCTTTGTGGTAGTGACTTTGCATGCAACATGCAAGATGCCATCTCTTTTAGAGATCTGTTTTTCCACTCACCAACTCCGTTTTACCGCGGAGTATAGGGAACTGTGTGTTGCAACTGGATCCTTGCCTCATGGCACAAATTATGGATGTCATTATTTACATACTCTCCCTCGTTATTAGTTCGAAGGACTTTGATCTTCTTTCTGGACTGTGTCTCAACCATGGCTTTGAAATATTTGAGGTGTTGAAAGACCTCAGATTTTTTCTTGAGAAAGTAGATCCAAGTAAAACGTGAGAAATCATCAACAAAAATGAGAGCAAACCTCTCTTTGTTGATAGATGGATGCGGAAAAGGACCCATAAGGTAACTGTGGATCAGATCTAAAGGTGAAGAAGCTCGTTGAGAATTTCTTTTGTCGAAATTCTCTTGAGGGTGTTTTCCAAGAACACATCCCTCACATACTCCCTTGGAGAAATGGTTGTCTGACAGACCATCAACTAATTTTTTCTTGCTAAGTTGTTGCATGTATCTGAAATTCAAATGTCCAAACCTTTCGTGCCATATCCTACTACTTTCATCAGCATGAGTAAGCAGTAAAGCAGAGTCAGGTTCAATGAATTCAAAAAATGTATACATTCTAGACTAATGATTTACCTCACCGGTAGCAACCCTGGAGTTGGTTTGCATGCCATAGATGTCCACAGAATTTGGTGTGAATATAAATTTCTTTCCAGTGTCGGAATTCGTCATCTGATACACAGAGAGAAGGTTGACAAAAATCTTGGGAACATGCAGCACATTCTCAAAGATTTCGTTGGTGAGTTCAATCCTTCCTTTGCCAGTGACTTTGACAGAAGAGTTGTCCCCCGGAGGACCTTTGCATGCAGAAAAATAAGAATATATTTATTTTGAGGCATCCATGTGATGTCATGCTCCTAAATCAATGATCCAAGCATCGAGAGAGGAGTTGATGACAATCAAAGCATGGCTAGAATTGTCTTTCTTGGAATTCATATATTTTGGCTTCTTCTTCTTGGCACCCTCGGGGATGCGATCTCTAAGGTTGTTCTGATGAAGTATTTGAGACATCAGATCTATTTTCTTTTGCATGCATGCAAATTCTGGATGGAATCATTTGTGACAGTACAAGCATTTCTCCCGTTTTCTTTCCTTTTCCCCTTTCGATATAGAGGCATCGGTGAAGGGTCTTGTGTACCCTTCCTTCTTCGGAGGTGCATGAGCTTTCTGTTTATCTTTATCTTTAGATTTCTGATATTTTTGGCTGTCATCATGCACAGTGAGTTCATGCGCCCTTGGGCCGTTGATTGTGCCCATGTTGATGAGCTTGGTTTGCTCTTATGCTAGGGATTTTATAAAGTCCTCAAGAGAAGGCATCTTCTAGGTGGATCTAGACGAAAATATGATAGTATGGAATTTAGATACGAATACAAAGAATTCAGGACCAGGCTTTGATAGAATGGTGAGAACCATTTGTTTCTCCTCCTTCGATTTATCAACCCCGCAAGATTTGAGTTGCAACAGTAAATCCTTGAATTTTGTAAATAAATCTTGGATATTGTCAAAGCTTTTTGGATCCAATGTGAGCAACTCCACCTCCATCATGTGTCCCCTCATCTCATCATGTTTTTCAAAGAGCCCTTCTAAGGTGGCCCAAGCTTCATTGGGAGTCTTACAGGAAGATATATGAAAAATGAGATCTGGAGAAATAAGACTACAAATTGTTCCGAGTGCCTTATCCATGCCATTTAAGTACTTGGATTTTTTTATGGCTAATATTAGTTATGTATCTGTATTCAAGGTTAACCTGTACAACCCTCTAGTTCGGAGATCTATGGATATTTTCTCCTTCCATGCAAAATATTTGTAAGGTGTAAGAATGAATTCTTTTTGGAATTCCATCTTTCTATTGTCTTCAATCTTTTGTACCTGCAAAAAAATTTGGTGTATCTTTTGCATAGAAGTCCTTCGGACCTGATACCATGTAAATGTGTTGAACCTGCATAGAATAGATCTAGATAAACAATAATACACACATTTGCAGAGAGAATAGAAGAAAGAAGAAGAAGGAGATAAAGAATGAAAGAATTATCATTAACTAAATAATGAATAATTTACACATGATATACTCTATATAACTCAATGAGTTCGACTAGAGGATAACCAATGCCCCATAGTGGTGGTCTAGAGTGATCTGGACACACACCAGCAATTACGGGAATGAACTGCCACCTAGTCTAGTCTCTTAGGCAGTTACAGGAGTGAACTACCACCTAGTTGAGTTAACTTGTCAACTGGTCTTCAGTTAACTGATTGAACATAGAGTAGTGAGGAGTTAGCTTAGCGAATTAAGGCTAATGCGCCACTCTAGTGATGATACCAAGGCAAGGTCGAATTAGCATGGTGATGATCCCAATGTTGCATGGTGACAAAATCAATGCAACATCTAAACTCAACTCAACTAAATTGAAGTGTCAACTGAAAGAGAATATTCTCTAGGTGGAATATTCTCTCCTAAATTATAGGAGACTGGATAATGACTAGTTATAACTAATAAACAAGGAAAAACCCGAGGAAAAAGAAATCCTAGGTGTGTGTGAAGTAACTCCAATATATATATATATATATATATATATAATAACAATATATAGTATAATATATAATATAATATAATAATAACAATATATTTTATAATAACAATTTCCTAAATTTGTATGTTGATTTTTGTGTAAAGCATACATATTACAAGTTATAAATTCTATAGTAAAGGTGATGCACACTACATGTTAACTTTCATGCAACTATCCAAAGAGGTAAGACTCATTAATATTAAATTGAATTCACATTTAAATACCTTCCCACCTATGTTTTTAATGTCTTCCTAAATCTTGATAATAAAAATAAAGATGGGTGTGGGGAGCTCTCTATTTTATTTCATTTTTGAAAACATTAGTAGTTTTTATTTAGAAAAACAAATCCAAAATAATTAATATTTATTATTTCATTATATTAATAATGATACTTATTTCAAATTTTGCAATCCATAACTTTTATTATTATTTTTACAACAACAGTTCTTAACTACTTTTTTCTTTTTCTTGTAGGTAATTAGTTAAACTTTTTTGTTTATGTTTTTAATGGTGTTGTATTTCATGTAAAACAATTTACAATAATAATAAAAATGAACAAAAACACATAAGATTTAAATGATGGGAAAAAATAAAAATAAAACATCACTGGAGGAGCAATTTTAAGAAGAAACACTTCATAAAATATTTACATGACGAGTAGGACTGCCATCCACAGCCAAAATACCCAAGTGCCAGTCAAATTATACCCTAAACTCCAAATTTGAGTGATTGAGTTTATAAAATTTGAGTGTTCCAAGTGTATTGTATACATTTAAAAATGAGATTTAAACAACAGAAAATGATTTCACCAATATCTTTTCCCTTGATTCTGATCCTTTCTCCAAATTTAAGTAATTGAGTTTATATAATTTGAGTGTGAAGAGGATATTTATACATTCAAAAATACGATTTAAACAACAAAAAATGATTTCTCCAATATCTCTTTCCCAATTAAAATTTCATTCCAATAATTTTTTTCAAAAAATCAAATGTTTAGAACCCTTTTCTTTTTCTTTTATGTCTCTCTATAAAACCTTCTCAACACGTGTTTAATCCCATATTCCAACACTCAAGAATGTAAGCATGATCCGCATGGGAGCGCAGTTTAAGGTTTACAATCTGTGGGTAAGCGAATAACTGTGATATTTGGCATTCAAGCCTGACATCATACATACGACATAATCTCTCAAACATAGCACTTCTATTAACTCTCAACGAAAAATCCCACTGACAGACATACGATACAATAAATAAACAATAACGAGACAGGTTTCCACTGAAATACAACGTACACACACACTGACTTGGATTGGATCTGATCTCTGTCTCTGTATTTACAAGACAGGAGAGCCTCCGGTCTCTGTATTTACAAGACAGGAGAGCCTCCGGACGCCATCATAGTTTTGTCCACAAGTCTGGTGTTTTTGTACCACATGGCTAATGATTTCTTTGTCTGGTGAATTCGTCCTGATTGTGTCTTCTCATTGATTTGAGAATCTATCCATTTGACATATGGTCATTTATTTTTTTATAGGATTTAAATTAGTGTCTTCACTTACATTCACTTGTGGTGGGAGGACAACTCTGCTAAATTTCCAAAACCAAATTATTTTATAAAGAATCTAAAGTAATGTCCTCAATTAGATTAGCTTGTACCAGTCTGACCATGCGTTCTTCCACTTTCCTTTGAGAATCTATCCATCTCCCAGATTCTCGTGACCAGGCGTTCCTTTTCATCTCCGTCTGTGAGATGGATAGATTCCAAAAGATAAGGTTGAGTACAAGCTGATGCACAAATGTCAAAATAAGTCGATGGCCATATGCTACAGACTGTTCACTGGAGAAATGTAGACAGCAGAGACGACAAAACTATGAGTGGAGGTATATCTATCTATTTATATCGGTCAAATTTGTTTAATTTAACTTTATATAAAACGATTGTGTAGAAAATTGAATATGCAATTTAATTATGCATTAGTGAATAGTTGGAAGGGTGGGATGTAAGAGTCTCAAATATTTGAGAAGGTGGACCAAACAACATGCATATATTTATTGTTGTGTCGTTTTGTTCACCGTATATTGTTCTATAAGTGAGGAAGGAGGTAGGTAAGAAGTCAAGTGTATCAAGTATCTTGTCTATTTGTTCACGGTATATTGTTTTATAAGTGATGAAGGCGGGGTCGGTAAGAAGTCAAGTGCATCAAGTATCTTGTTTCTAGGAAGTTGGTCACCATATTAATATATGTATTTTAGACAAGTGTAATTAGTTTTCGTAGTTGTTGTTTGATAGAGTTTGTTTTGTGAATAGTGCGGTTAGCTTTGTTATGATGTTGGTGTTTTAGAAGAAAGTCAAGTTAGGTGGGTGTTGTTACAAAGACTGTGTAGACCGAAAATAGTCAAAGATTAGCAGGGAGAGAAGGTGTTGTATTTTGATGTTGTGTTGGTGTTTCATAGTTTGTCTGGTTGTTGTTTGATAGAGGTTGTTTTGTGCATAATGCAATTGCTTTTGTTGTGTTGTTGGTTTTCGGGGAGGAAGTCAAGTGGGCGAGAGGCTGTTACAGAAAGTATGTAATGTGAAGGAAGTCAAAAGGTGAGTAGAGAAAGAGGGTGTGTTGTTTTGAGGTTGTATTGTTTACTTTTTGGGGGGGTTGCTTAATGTGTTTATCTACTATGTCATATGTTATTGTTCAAAAAGACAGAGTTGTTCTAGATTTGCAGGTGTTTGAAGTTGTTAGAAAAATAGGATCGTGAAACAATGAAATAAAACAAATGCGGAAATAAAAAAAGAAGATACACAATACACTAGAAACAAAAATATATGTGGTTCACCTAGTGTGGGCTATGTCCACCAGAGAAATTGCCAAGTCCTTCTTTTATTATTATCCACCAAATGAAGGGATACATCCTACAACATACCCACTATAACTTCTTCTTCTTTCTCTCACAGTATCCCCTCTCATAATATAATATTCACTCGCTCACCCAACTGCAATACAATTCTCTCATACATAAAAGATAATTTCCTTCGAGGGAAAAAATCCCTAACATAACTTCTACCATCACATCTAGAGCCTTATAATGAACAATCCAATTTCACTCGGAAATTACAATATTTTACAAGAAAAGTTTTCCCAAAATTTTGCTTCCAGGATAATCCCCCCGAATACCTCGCCAGTGGGGAGCTCCAAAATTTTTCGCCACCCCCTGTGGGTCCTCCTAGAGAGAAAATTGGTGGGGGGGAGCCCCCAAACACCCCCTCTTCAGATAATGGGGTCAAAACATGACTAAAACAAGACCTCTAAATCAGGAAGATAATCAGACTCCACAACCAACAGAGGTGGCGTGTTTGAAGAGTTATAATTTTGGGATTGTGGAAATGTGTGTCAAAGCCTAATAAATCATCTGAATTATATGCTATATGCCAAGGAAAATTAGGTCATGATTGTTATTTTGTGTTTTCTGTTGTCTGATTGTATTTTTCATCTTGTTTTGTAGTTAATTGATGCTAAGGAGATGGTGTGGATGTAAAGCTAGGGACCAATGCATTATTTTTCATATGCTATGGAGCAATGTTGTTTTTAGGTTGGTGCATTGCATTGTGTTGCATATGTTATCTTTTTTGGGGGGGTTTGATTATAGTATATTCATATATAGTTTAGAAAGACATGCATTTTGCAGTTTGCATGCAGGATTTTACTTATATGAATTTATGGTGGAACTGAATGCATCTATGTCTTGCACATCTCAGTTGTGGAAGATGAGTATCATTGATACAATCAATGCTTTGTATTTTCAATGCTTGTTCAAAGGATTCATGCAAAGTGTTTATGTGTTGTTGTCTTGTATTTTTCATCTTGTTTTGCAATTGATTGATGCTATGGAAATCGTGTAGATATAAAGTTAGGGAGTAGTGCATTATTTTGCATGTGTTGTGGTGCAATATTTTTTTTAGGTTGGAACATTAGATTGTGTTTCATATGTTCTTCCTTTATTGGGCATTTGATTGTAGTATAAGCATATATAGTTCAGAAAGATGAACATTTTGTAGCTTTCTATGTTGGATTACTGAAAGGGGGGGTGAATCAATAATAGAGCAATAATATTAATTTTCTCCAAAAATACAAGTGTTATATCAATGTAGAATTATAATCCAATAGTTATAGAGTAAATAGACAATGAACAAATGAGAAATCACACACATTCATAGTACACCAGTGTTTTTACGTTGAAACCCAAAGTGGAAGAAAACCATGAAATGTTTTTTATTATATGAGTTGAAGAATTACATTCATTGGAAGCACCAACTTCGTTTGTTTTCCAATTGCAACTAAAAGGACACTCCAACCCCCTACTTTCTCAGGCTACAACCTGAGAGAAGCTCCAACTCCCCAATTCTCTGGCTGCAACGAGAAGGAAGCTACAACCCCTTATGTTCTCCGACTACAACTAGAAGGTGGCTACAACCACCTGTCCTTTCCCTGTCCAACCTCCCTGCAGTAGAAGTAGAATGATGGAACCATTGTCACACTATCACTATGAGATATACCAATGTACAACTGTATCAATATGTACCACTGACCTGCATCCAACCTGTACAACTACCCTGTAATCAATCTGTACCAGAACGAAACATGTATCAACAAACATACAACACGTACGTGATCTGTAGTGCTGCAACACGTGTATGCACGCGCCCTATATGTTATGCAACCGACGTATGTATGCGACCAAATAGTTATGTAGCCTGTGTATGGGTTCTGAAAACTAGGTTTTCCTTTCTCTTGAAAACTTCTGACCCTCTGTAACTTCTTTCACATTGATCTGTAACCTGTCACTGTATTCAGACTGTAACTGTATCCTGTGCATGCATCCTCATACATAAACTTTACCCAAAGAATATATCATTCTCTAGTCATGTGCCATATAGGTGTGTGTAATCATGAATAATTATAATAACCCTCACATGATCTAGTCATCAAACCATTTCTCCTCTCAATACATCAACCACTTCACAAATACAAGATCTCAACCATGTACCACCAACCCTTAGCCATATGCCAAGAAATACAAGATGTCCCTCAACAAGAAGTATCGATGATAAATATACCAACATTGTATTTCGGTAGATCTAACTTATACATAAGATCACATACATCCACTAGTATCTCTAGGGATAATTCTCAACTCTCCATAACCATTTCTCATGCATACATCAAAATCCAACTATTCATAGAAATAAGACATTCATTTTGAACCAATGGATATATCTAATGTATCTAAACACTGTAGACCTGCCTCGAAGCATGATCTCAGAATATAAAACCTATGCATCTTCATCTTCTCAAGTTTCCATAGATTTACCAACATGTACACACCCTAATATAGTTCTAGCCCACATATGTACACAACATAATACATTGACATCCCGCGTATAACTCAGTATGTACACACCCTAATACACTGTCACCCACGTACACCTCAAAAAATAGGGTTTTTTTGTATTCACTATAATTCCAAGAATTTTTTCGTCAACCCTTCGTACTACCTCAGACCTTCGCAATTTAAGATGTATCAATGAGTACTTGCAATAAGCCTCACACAACAAAAGGCATTCAATGTGTTCAAGTGTGATTAAATGAGAGAGCCCTTCCTCTTATTTATACTTTCATGTAGCATCCCACTTTCCTTATTTTAGGGATTTATCCATTAACTTTATTATTTAAATAATTTCTTTTGCACACACTTTGACTTTTAGGGGCTTCTAGATGACTCATGAGGGTTCACCAACTTCACGTGGCCATAAATCTCTAACCATGAGGATTTATGTGATGTTCTACATACCACCGGAAATGGAATGACAAGCACTACCCATCTAGGATAGTTTCACTGAAAAATTCATTGACCTTCATCTCATTATTCAACAATTAACATGGGTTCTCTAACAATACTTTTAGGATAACTCAATCTGCAAAGCGTCTTCCTGTGAGTTCATCCATTTGTACTTCTTATCAACCATTACAAGACAATAACGATTAATCTTTATATAAAATGAACCTGGGTTCATTACCCAAACCTTTGTGCTAACATAAGTTTCTACCAGACTCTCTTCAAGGTTTGACATCAATGACCACCAACCTTAATCAACAATCTTCCCCTTTGGCATTGATGGAAATAATCTGATGCAATACTGAAATCATATCACTCATGCTCCCCATGGAACCATGCCTCTATCCTCTACATCTCTGTGACCTTTTATCCCCTTGGAATCATGCCTCTGTCCTCTGCATTTGATAAATCTCTCTCCCTTTGTCATCAATGGAAAATGTATGTTTCCCTCTGGAGCTGCTCCCTCTAACTGAACTGTCCTGTTTATGGTGCTTCCTCATGTACATCTAAGACATATGAGATAATCATTCAAACGAATTCATTTTGGAGTAGAAATAACTTTGAGTCTCTGGAAAAGATACTGAAAGGCTTCCTGTGGAAGTGGTTTTGTAAAGATGTTTTCCACTTGTTCTTCCATGCCCACATACTCAACTCTGATGTTCTTTTCTGAAACCTGTTCTCGTAGAAAGTGATACTTTATTGGAATGTGCTTCATATTGGAGTACATCACCATGTTCTTTGAGATACTAATGGTTCTTGTATTATCACAATAAATTGGAATGGGCTCATCATACTCAACCTGTATATCTGTCATAGTTGTTTCATCCAATAAACATGTGTACAACATGTTGCTACTACAATATACTCTGCCTCGACTGTAAATAAAGATACTGATGATTGTTTCTTGCTTATCCATGATACTAAACACTCACCCAAGTAGAACATTGCTCCACTGGTGCTTCGTCAGTCATCAATACAACCTTCCCAATCTACATCCATGTAGGAAATAATTGATAGATCATTTCCTTTTGGATACCATAATTCAAACTCTTATGTTCCTTTGAGATCTCTGAAAATCCTCTTCACTTCTAATACATGTGATTCCTTTGGTGTTGCTTGAAATCGTGCCACATGTCCAACTGCCTGCATTACATCTGGTTTGGATGATGTCACATATAGTAGGCTACCAATCATTGACCTGTATTGCCTTTGATCTGTAGACTTTGAATCATCATCTTTTCTCAACTTGCAACTGGTTTTCATGAGAGTGATAACTGGTTTGCATGGGAGTGATAACTGGTTTGCAATATTCCATTACAAACCTCTATAGCATTTCTCTAATATACTTGGTTTGAGAAATAAAAATTCCTTGGTTGTTTTGATGTATCTGAAGTCCCAGAAAGAAGGATAGTTCTCCAAGTAATGACATTTCAAATTCATTCTTCTTTTCCTTTGCAAATTTCTGGCTTAACCTCTCATCATCACTACCAAAAATAATACCATCAACATAAACTTCAATTAATAAAATACTATCTTGACTTACCTTGATGTAGAGGTTGTTGCCTGCACTTCCTTTCTTGAACCCTGCCTGTTGTAGATATTCATCCAATCTAGAGTTGATCCAAATTTAAGGGGGTATATGGTCTAAATTAAGATACAAAAGTCATAAAGTTATAAAGCTAA
This sequence comes from Picea glauca, assembly GCA_000966675.3. Taxonomy (NCBI): domain Eukaryota; kingdom Viridiplantae; phylum Streptophyta; class Pinopsida; order Pinales; family Pinaceae; genus Picea; species Picea glauca. Next base: position 963,827 of record JZKD02S0136864.1, read on the forward strand.
TAGATTGTCAATGTGGATCAAGGAGATGTCCACCTCCTCATTAATTAATTGGGCTAACATGTTTCCCATAGTGGTCAAAGAGAGTCCCACCTCTCCATTATTGTATTGGGTTTTATTTTCCACTACTTAGTTAGTTGGGTAGTTAGATCTATTATTATAATAATAGAGATGCATTTAATAAGCTCTTTCCATTATTGGATTTGGTTTTATTTTCCACTAGTTAGTTAGTTGGGTAGTTGGATCTATTATACTAATAATAGAGACTCATTTAAGGAGCACTTTTTGACTTTGTCTAATGGACCATTTTATAATACTATATAAAGGCCTAGCAAGTCTTCTCATAATATCAAGTTACTCATTTTGGTTTCTCTCATGTTTTCTATTTTGTGAGATTCATTAGCTCTGAGTGATTTACTAGTAGTTAGTTTTAGAGGTGAGTCTCTTCTTTGAGCCTCACCTCCCAAGTACTTCATTTACATGTTTTTTTATTCTATGTTTCTTTTTATGAAATATTGGAATTTGTAATCTCCTCCTCTCTCAACATTCAAGTCATCCATATATCAGCTCCTAAGATCTGGATCAGTGTATCAGAGCAGGTTCGCTCTCCATCGGGACAAGGGTTTGAAGCATGTTGCGGGTTCAAAAATTTGCATCAATCATCAACCTCCTTTTGGTACTATCGGAATCCATTTTTCGGGCCATACACTATAAGCATCACAGTTGGTCCGCAGGCACTATAGGTTTTTTTTTTTACCCCCGAATCTTCGTTCACCATTACAAGGAGAACCATAAATGAATTCACTACATCCATACATAGATTCACTACATCTATACATGGAACCACTACATCCATTGGTATGAAACATTTTCAACAAATTTTCAGGGTGTCCATGCTGCCCATGGAGGTTCCACAACCTGTACAACAACCCATGCTACTCTATAAACCCTTGACATCCTTTGTGGCCCTATACACTCATCCAACTTCAAAGAAGTGTTGCAACCTGTAAAAAATATCTTAAAGGATATTCCATAGCTCATTGGAAAGAGCTCTTCAATATCTCAAATGGGTATTTCACGAAATCTTATTTGGTTTTCTGGTTTGAGAGATATCATCGATTGAATTTCGACATGTATTTGACCCAAGGAGGCCGCGGGTATCACCATATTCAACGGTATTTTTCTCCCTTCTCCAGAAACTACAAAAGGATTTTCACATTGTTATGGGAATATATCTTCGATATCTCAAATGTCTATTTAACGAAATCACATTTGGATTCCCGGTTTGAGAGATATCATCGATTTAATCTCAGCATGTATTTAACCCAAGGAGACCGCACATACCAGCATATTCAATGGTATTTTTCTCCCTGCTCAGAAACCTACAGAAGGATTTCCACATATGGATGGAAATATCTTTTTAGTAGCTCAAATGGGTCTTCAACGTAATTGGATTTCATCACCTGTAGCAAATGGTATGAATAGATTTGCAGAAGGATGTTCACAACCCCCAAAGTCATGATTTTCCCATATTAATTTTTTTAATTTTGGAATTTTATTTTTATTTTTCTACCCATGTACAATTCTATTATCAACTAGGTTATGGGTCAACCCAAAACCCACGGTTATGGGTCAACCACACAACAAAACCTTTCTCTTCATTGGGTATTTTCACATTGTAATCGTAATGGTGTGATAATGGGGTTTCTTTTTTTAGCATGGGTGAAATGATGGGGACCATCATTTTCTAAGGGGGGAGGAATGATACAAATTTTAAGGGGGTATATGGTCTAAATTTAGATACAAAATTCATAAGGTTATAAAGCTAATAGATTGCCAATGTGGTTCAAGAAGATGCCCACCTCCTCATTAATTAATTGGGCTAACATGTTGCCCATAATGGTCAAAGTCCCACCTCTCCATTATGGTATTGGGTTTTATTTTCCACTACTTAGTTAGTTGGGTAGTTAGATCTATTATTATCATAATAGAGACACATTTAATGAGCTCTTTCCATTATTGGATTGGGTTTTATTTTCCATTACTTAGTTAGTTGGGTAGTTGGATCTATTATACTAATAATAGAGGCGCATTTAAGGAGCTCTTTTTTACTTTGTCCAATGGACCATTTTGTAATGCTATATAAAGGCCTAGCAAGCCTTCTCATAATATCAAGTTACTCATTTTGGTTTCTCTCATATTTTCTATTTTTTGAGATTCATTAGCTCTGAGTGATTTACTAGTAGTTAGTTTTAGAGGTGAGGCTCTTCTTTGAGCCTCACCTCCCAAGTACTTTATTTACATGTTGTTTTTGTCCGTGTTTCATTTTATGCAACATTGACATTTTTAAGATCCTCCTCTCTTGGCATTTAATCCATCCAGATCTTATCCCCCGATATCCCTGAGATCTGGATCAAGAGTACCATGCTCTATGAGCCTGTTTTAGACCATACAAGGCCTTCTTTAATTTACACACATAATCTACATTCTCTGACAACTAAAATCCATCTGGTTGTTCAATGTAGAATTGTTCTTCATGTTTCCCATTTAGAAAAGATGATTTTACATCCATCTGATACACTTTAATATTTTTGGAGCATGCATAAGCTAAGCAATCATATTGCTTCCATTCTGGAAACTGGGACAATGCTTCTTCAAATTTGATTCCTTCAACCTGTGCATATCCTTTAAATACCAAGATAGATTTGTTCCTTGTAACTTGTCCATATTCATTAAATTTATTCATGTATACCCACTTTGGGCCAATCACATTCTTATCCTTTGGTCTTGGAACCAATTCATAAGTGTCATTTTTCTCTATTTGATCCAATTCTTCATTCATGGCCTTATTCCAAAATTCATCCTTTTTGGCCTCTTCAAAACAGGTTGGTTCAATCGTAGATGAGAGTGCTAGGTGTGTTTGTTCTGGTAAACAGATTCTTCTTGTAGTCTCAACTCCTAGATCTTCGTTTTTGATAATCTGATTTGAAGGGTGATTCTTCTGTACTCGTTTGCTAGGTGTCTTTGGAGGAACTTTCTAAAATTGCTCTTCTGCTTCTGTCGGATACTCTTCATATTCCCCTTCTACTTATTTTTCACCTTCTGTTTCTTCTTCGTAAAGTTGTTCCATTGATTCATTTTCTTCTTCCTTTAATTCTTGTCTACCTATTTCATCAATTGTTACATTAATGCTTTCCACAACTTTGTTCAATCTCAAGTTGTAACACTTGTATTCTTTCCTTGTATTTGAGTAACCAACAAGTACTCCTTTGTCCACATGAGAGTCAAACTTTCCCATTTTGGCATCTTCTCTTTTGATGTAGCATTTGCTTCCAAAAAATATGAAGTGCTTCACATTTGTTAGTCCTCCTTTCCATAGCACGTATGGAGTTTTTTCAGTGTTGTTTCTGAGCATAACTCTTTTTTGAATGTGAATTGTTGTAAGCATTTCCTGTGTCCAAAAAGTATCTATCAATTTGGAATCCATTAAATCATTTTTTGAGCCATTTCATGTATTGTCATGTTCTTTCTTTCAACAACTTCATTATGTTGAAGTGTCCTAGAAATGGAGAATTTCATTTTTATTCCATGACTACTACAGTAGTCCATAAACTCATTTGAGGTTAACTCTCCTCCATTATCAGATCTCACACAATTGATTTTTGAATCCATTTCATTTTCAAGCATTTCCTTGTAGATTTTGAAGTTTTCAAAAGCCTTTGACTTATTGTTGAGAAAGAAAACTACATTCATTCTTGTATAATCATCAACTAATAACATAAAGTATTTCTCACCTGTTAAACCCTTTGTTGTAGTTCCATTCAAGTAGATTAGTATGCACAATTTCCAGTGGTCTTGTCGTTGAATATTCCTTTGATTTGAAGATGGTCTTTGTTTTCTTTCCTTGTTGACAATGCTTGCATAAAGTGTTGGTTGGTTTCGTGATCTGGGGCATTTCTCTAACTGCTTCATTTTAGCTGACTTTGACAAGGTTATCAAAATGTATGTGACCCATTATTTTGTGCCATAGTCAACTTTCATCTTCCTTTCCTAGGCAACACCTTTCATTTCCAATTTTTATTAATACATATATGTTGCTTGAAGTTCTCGCAGTTGTTGCAATCAATGTTCCTGAAACTTATTTTCTTATCTCGCACTTTTGTGAATCGAATGTAACTTTATGACCTTGGTCATACATTTGACTCACACTTAGAATATTATGTTTCATATATTCTACTAGTAGAACATTTTCTTCCTTTGTATTCTTGTTCCTATTTCTGACTGTTCCTTTTCCAATGATTTTAGCTGAATCATCATTTCCGAAGGAGACTGGTCCATCTCTTTCCTTTCTTAATGTAAAAAACCTATCTCTATCACCAGTCATGTGTTTTGAACAACCACTGTCAACATACCAACCACGTTTCCTCTGTTTAGGTTGTAGAGAGAGTGTGTATTCTTCATTGCTATACTCATTCTTCTTTCTTATCAATGTCCTTTTATAAGGTTATTATCTGTGACTATTTTTATTTTGTTGTGGTTCTCCAGGAGGGACTATCATTTTGCAATCTTTGTCCTTGTGTCCAAAGTTGTTACATTTCTAACATTCCACTTCAGTGCTCAAAGATTCAAACCTATTGTAACTTCTTCTCTGTGTTTCACTAGGCCTTCTTGGATAGGGCTTTTGTGTATGACTTCCAAAGTTGTTTATGTTCCTATTGTTAGTGTTGCAATTCACAACTTTATGTCCAAAATTATTACTTGCATAACATAAACCAAAAAATATATTTTTATACCTGGAATTTAAAGATATTCTGAAATGAGGTACTCTTATGAATTCTTCTTCTTCCCGAGGCCTATCTGTTGGTTGTTGATTCTAAAATCTGAATCTTCTTGGTGGAGGAGTGTCCCTATAATCTTTCTTGTAAATATTCCTATCCCCTTTGATTGTTTATGCATAGATTTTTGGATATGTTTATTGCTCTATTGTTTTGGAGCTTGATCCCTTTTTTATCTGATTGTATCCAAGTCTAGACTTGTCATGATGAGGATTTTGACTGCTGATAATGTCATCCAAAACTTTTGAGTTGTTATGAATATATTTTTTTTGACGATCATTTCTTAATGTGACAATCTATGCTTTCAAATTTAAAATGATCCTGTCTTTTCCTTCTAGTTGTTCTTTTAGTGATTTTTAAATTATTTTATCTTCTTCTATTTGAACCTTCAAATTTGTGATCATTTGTTCTAGTTCATGAGTGTCTTCTTTCTTGTCTAGTTCTACTTGTAGTTTCTTGTTTTTCTTCTTTTCTCTTCCGATAACTTCTATGGCACACATCCATTATTCTCGGTGGTCAACTTCTGCCTTTTCAATTTCTTCTTCGACTTCTTCATATTCTTCTTCGGATTCTTTGTATTCTTCTTTGAATTCATCATTATCAAAGTATTCTACTTCCATGAATATAACTCTTTCTATCTCACTGTCACTACCTTCATCTTCATCTGTTAATGATATGTCTTCTTTGGTGCATAAGATTTTCTTGAAAACTTTATTTGTGGTTATTTTGCCTTTATATGTTTGTTTGTTTTTTGAGTAACCTTCATCATTTCCATTTTTATTATGAGAAAATTCGTTATCAAAATGACCAATACCATCACAATTAAAACTAATTAAATGAAGCTTACTTTTATACCTACCGTTGGTTCCCTTTTTCAATATTATGACAAAGTTTGTCACTTCTTCATCATCTTTCGAGATGTCACTGCTGCTATGTTATTTTTCTTTTTTCTTTCCCTTTTTCCTTGACCTTTTGGATTCTTTGAAAGCTGATTATTTTATATATAGATTTTCTTATTCAATTATCATTTCATATGCTATGAATATTCCATGTAGTTCATCCATGCTTATTCAATTTATATATGCTCTTTCTTCTAGTGTGGATATCTTAGGGTCAAATCTCATAGGAAGAGATCTTAGTAATTTTTGAATAATTACAAATTCTTCGATTTATTCTCCCAAACCCATGATTGCATTTACTGTTTCATGAAATCGTAAAAGGTAATCTACAATATTCTCATCTTCCTTCATCTTAAGTTGTTCGAACTGACCTCTGTAAGTTTGAAGCTTTGTTTCTTTGACTTTTGAATCTCTTTCATAAATATTTCGAAGTTTGTCCCAAATATCTTTAGTGGATTTACATTGTGCAACTTTGGTGAATATTGTTTCACTAAGACCATTCAGAAGTGCATTTGTGGCTTTGGAATTATTATGACCAAGTTTCATTGCTTTGTCATTTGTTGGCGGAATTGTTGGTACTATGTATCCATCTACAATTGATTTCCAAATTTCAAATCCCTGTGCCTGTATATATGTCTTCATCCTTACGCTCCAAAATTCATACTTCTATCCATCAAAATGTGGTATTCCATTTTTATACAAGTTTTTTCACTCCATGATCTACCTTTCAGTGGTTAAACTGATTTCTGAAGGAACCTGCTCTAATCACTGTGAGATATACCAATGTACAGCTGTATCAATATGTACCACTGACCTACATCCAATCTGTACAACTACCCTGTAATCAATCTATACCAGAACTAAACATGTATCAACAAACATACAACAGGTACGCAACCTATAGTGTTGCAGCACGCATATGGATGTGCCCTATATGTTATGCAGTCGACACATGTACGCGACAAAACAATTATGTAGCCTGTGTATGCCTTCTGAAAACTAGGCTTTCCTTTCTCTTGAAAACTTCTGACCCTCTGTAACTTCTTTCACATAGATCTGTAAACTGTCACTGTATCCAGACTGTAACTTTACCCTGTGCATGCATCCTCATACATAACCTTTACCCAAAGCATATATATCTATCTCTATTCATGTGCCATATAGGTGTGTATAATCATGAACAATTATAATAACCCTCACTTGATCTAGTCATCAAATCATTCCTCCTCTCAATACATCAACCACTTCACAAATACAAGCTCTCAACCATGTACCCCCAACCCTTAGCCATATGCCAAGAAATACAATATGTCCCTCAACAAGAAGTATCAATGATAAATATACCAACACTGTATTTCTGTAGATCTAACTTATACATAAGATCCCATGCAACCACTAGTATCTCTAGGGAGAATTCTCAACTCTCCATAACCATTTCTCATGCATACATCAAAATCCAACTATTCGTAGAAATAAGACATTCATTTTGAACCAATGGATAGATCTGATGTATCTGATCACTGTAGACCTGCCTCAAAGCATTATCTCAGAATACAAAACCTATGCATCTTCATCTTCTCAAGTTTCTATAGCTTTACCAACATGTACACACCCTAACACACGGTCAGTCCGGGTATGTACGCAACATAATACATTGACATCCCACGTATAACTCAGTATGTGCACACCCTAATACACAGTTAGCCCACATACACCTCAGAAAATAGGGTTTTTTTGTATTCGTTGTAATTCCAAGAATTTCACCGTCAACCCTCCGTACTACCTCAGACGTTCGTAACTTCAGATGTATCAATGATTACTTGCAATAAGCTTCACACAACAAAAGATATTCAATGTGTTCAAGTGTGATTAAATGAGAGACCCTTGCCTCTTATTTATACTTTCATGTAACATCCCACTTTCCTTATTTTAGGGATTTCTCCATTAAATTTATTATTTAAATAATTTCTTTTGCACACACTTTTAATTTCAGGGGCTTCTAGATGACTCATGAGGGTTCTCCAATTTCACATCGCCATAACTCTCTAACCGTGAGGAGTTATGTGATGTTCCAAATACCACTAGAAATGGAATGACTAGCATTATCCATCTAGTATAGTTTCATTGACAAATTCATTGACCGTCATCTCATTATTCCATAATTAAGCATGGGTTCTCTGACCATAATTCTAGGATAACTCAATCCGCAAAGCATCTTCCCATGAGGGATTTCACGATAAAGGGAACACTTTGGAGTTCATCCATTTGTACTTCTTATCAAACATGAAAAAACAATAATGAGTCATTTTTACATCAAACAAACCTGGGTCCATTACCCAAACCTTTGTGCTACCATAATTTCTTCAATGTTTGACATCAATGACAACCAACCTTAATCAACATTCCAGGAGGCTTTTGCTATGAATATGTGATGACACTCTGTTTGGCTATGTCAATTGATGCAGGAGCATCTCTCCCACTCAATACCCAATTCAGTAGCCAGTGCAACAACGCATGGGGATGGAGAAGATCCCAAGGGGAGAGGGGCGTAGCCCTCTCATTTTGCTTTAAAATATCCAATTTAATGTAATTAAGCGTGTAAATCTTGAGGAGGGAAGAGCCATTGTATTTGTACAATTATAATGCAATTTTCTTTAATGTCCACAGTAGATTTTAGATCTTAGGGGATCCAACAAGCTCTGGACCAGTTGTCAATTAAATGTAATTTAATGCATTTAGGAGAGAAGGCTTGAGAAGCCCCTCTTTTGTTTGAGGATCAATGTATTGAGGAGGATGATTATTATTATTTCTCTTTGGATAGATTAGGAGAGTTCAGGAGAGGAGGAGATGATAAGAGCTAAGACTCTATTGCAGTACAGTCTTGTGAATATTGTAAATACTATAAAAGGAATTCATATTTAATAGAAAAGAAGATTTCCCTACATAGGAATCTTTGTGTGTGTTATTTATGTGAATGAGAATTGTTTTCCTGAATGTTTGCTAAATTTATATGAATTCCATGCATGTAATTATATTCCCTTTGTAGGAATATATAGAATTCCATGTTTGTGTGAATTTATGAGTGTTCTGGGCTCCCGAGGTGGTGCAAGGAGTGCACACTAGATTTATTGAGAACTCTCAGAAGCTTGCACAAGGAGTGCACACTAGGAGTGCACAAGAACTCAATTTCGAGTTAATGAGGAGCATGCCAGGTTGGCACACCAGAATCAGTTAAGCTCAGAAGGGATAGTGCAAGTTTGCACAGAGTGAATGCAAGGAGTCCACCTACACTCATAGTAGTGTAAAATCTCAAGGGAAGGCTAGCGCAAGGAGTGGTAGTGGTTCGTGGCAGTAAGCAGAGACCAAGGAGTTGACTCTGCAGAGAAGAAAAAGGTCATAGACTTTGAAAAACTTGAGAAAAATCACTTTGGGAAGCAGAGAAGCGTTGAGGAGGAAGAAGATACAACAATTGTTGATGTGGCCACTAGATTAGAATTCGAACATTGGATTAAGCCCAATGAAAGGGAGTGCAGAGAAAAGGAGGAAAAATCTCCATCGTAGATCACATCGTGAAGCGTGAGTTGTAGATCTCATGATTCAAAGATTCGGCACTATGGGGAAGATTGGTCCTTGTGTTTCCAAGAGTATAAAACCCCTGAATCCTAGAGTCATGAATTAATGTCAGTCGTAGACTAGTAACACAACGTGGGTCATTAATTTTCAAGCCCTTTGGGAATTTGTCTACTCAAAATATTTTTTTCCTTGTGCTTGGAGTTAAGAAACCCTAAAGCTCTGAAGCATTAGAGCAAAGGATAGTCATGGATCTAGTGATGGAGCGAGGGTCATTAGATATCCAAGCCCCACCTTTCAGTGGTTTGGTGATTTGACACTCCAAAAAAATGACCCATTGTTGTAAATAATGAGGAACTCTCGGAGTCCCTAAGTCCATAGTAAAATTTAATCATATATCAAGAAGAGGGAGGAGAATCCCCTCCAACCATTAGATATGGGCATTACTTCTCAAAACCTTAGGTCACTAGGACGTCTCCCCCGAGGTACATTGATATACTCTTAAATAGAAAAGGGTTTCCTATTAATGTGATAGTGATAGGTCACTCCCTGTTAAACCAATCCTTATTTCACTTGCCTTGGCTTTTGGGAAAGTACAAATTGTGTGATAAAAAGACATATGGACATTTCTTTGCTTCATTGGAACAACAATTGCAAATAGTGAAATTTATCATTTTTCTATTTAAAAATTTAAACAAGAGGATATATGTAAAATAAAAGGTGTTCCACACAACAAAATTGACATTTATAACATAACTCACAACAGAAGTGGTCAACGTTATGAAAAAACTAACTGGATCGATAAATGTTGTAAGTATAGATTGACAACTCTATCTACAAATCTCCTATAGAAGACTATTTGAAAACACACACACACACACACACACACACACACACACAAAACCTAAATTATTAAAGTTTGTACTACATACATAAGTAAAGGGTACAACGATAGCGAAAAATGCATATTTGACTCCATTTGAACCTTATTGGCAGCCATTTCGCATTATTATCCTATCCTTATAAGCTGCCTACACTAGTGTTTTGCAACCCTTGATTTTCATCGCAATCTTTGAATAAAACGACACTATTATTTCATGCATTTGCACACCTGCCTTTGTTCTCGTTTTCACGACTGCAAATGTGAAAACTTTGATTTCGAAGTCACGTCAATGGCATTAAAATTGTCACTGGATTTTTATGGTCACTCTTGTCTATGTGTTCATTGCATTTCCAATTTAATTAAAGTCGCACAGTTGGCAAGGCTCCAAGATCTTTACTCATTTGGCATTCTTTAATTGTTAATATGATTTCATTTTTATAAGATTGCGATGATATTATAATGACTATCATTGAGTCCTTAATACATTGGTGGTTTGATGTTCTATAATCTTTCATCGATTTCCTTGACACATTGGTTTCATGAAAACACATTGACGTTGTGGTTAGACCCTTGTTGCAATCATTTCATAAAACACATATTTGATATGATTGAACCCTTGGTGTTGATTTCGAATCATTTTTTTGATTTTAAAACTATGCAAACGCTATGCTTATGCAAATTTTTGGGTCGAATTAACATAGATTTCATTAATTGTTTGAATGGCATTGTTTTTAACATATGTAATAGTGATTTGAACCACCATATGCACTGTCGGTTGTACATTGGGAAATGACTGTTTTGCATGGGCTGATCTAGCTCCACCACCCTCGCACACTCGGGCATTAATGCCCTCCCCCTATCTCGGGTTAACTCTGTTGTTTTCGGGTAAGCCTGTGAGATTTTCGATCCTCCGAATACCTTGTAAAAACCCTTTCCCGTTCACCCGGCTCACCGTGTGCTCCCGTCTATGGAACCTGTGGTATGCATAGAGCCAAATGGTAGCCAAACACTCCTGCTATTCGACAATGCTCGTAAAGATTTGGAAAATAGTGGTTGGTTGGTGTTTCTCCAAAGGTTTGAGGGTTTCAACCTTTCGGTTTCCCAACAATTTGCCCTCACTTTAGACAGATGCAGGGCTAAGGTCGGAGACATACAACTTGAGCTCAATGAGGAATTCCTAAGCTCAGCTACAGGACTACTGACTACAGGGAAACGGTGGTTTAAAAATTCCAAAGTAGACGAGGTGTCGGGGCCGCTCCTATTCACATCAAGAAAGATTGTTAGCTGTGATAGAGGTATGCCTATCACTACCCTCAAACCCAGGTGGCACGATCTTATGGAAATTGTTAAGTAGTTTGTGACCTACGAAGGTTGTTATGGCTTGGTATTAATTTATCATCTTCAGTTATTGATGAATTTTATAGGCTATCCCATGAATATGCCACATTATCTCTTGCGTAGTCTGTACAAGATGTCCAAACGATTCAAGCGTGAGAAGGATGATAGCAGCCTTCTTCATCACTCCTTGATCAAACTCCTTATCGTCCACCATTCGAGCCTTAGTGGTGATAGTTGGCAAGCCTTCCTATCAAGGAATGGCTTTGCCACTCTCGAGTCTGTCCAAGTGGACAAGGTTGTGGTTACTGAAACATTGGTTGGACCAGCCGTGCCACTTCATATCCTGCTACCCCCTGTCAAACCCTCGGATTGCCTCGACATGGATCTACCCGATACCATGGCCGACCCGTGTGCTAAAGAAAATACTAAGTTCGTCAAGCAGCCTATGAGGAGGAAAGGAAAAAGTGACACTGTTGTCAACAGTAAGGGGAAGAAAAATGCTCGATGGATATCGAGATGTGCTAGGAACAAACCCAAGAAAAACATCGACCAAAAGCCTATAGTACTGAGCGAGGACTCAGACTCCGTTATTGAATGTTTCCTAGCCGAGGAGTACCCCTATTCTCATGGCCTATGCTCTATGGAAACCTATGACTATGTCTCCAACTAACCTCCGTGCCTCAAAAACGACCCTAACTACCTTGGAATTAAGCTTCGCACCGAAACCCCTGGTAAATTGAAAGAACCCTCGCCTGTGATGTCAAAGCCCGATCAATCACCGTGTGCTCAATGTAATGCTTGGCTTGAACGCTATTACACCGACGTTCCCCTGTTGCAATCTAAGATCAAATCGCTAGAGGAACGGGTGACAGTCTTGTCGAAGGAGAACGACAGGCTACAAGCCAACGAGAAGAAACAAAAAAACCATCGGTTCGATTGTCTTCAGAAACATCGAAGCAACAACGGCCTTTGTCAATTCAAAATTATCATGACCGAGTTGTTTTGTTATTGCCTAGGTATGTGTTTCGACATCGATTTTGCTTTATGAGTTTGCTTGAATTAATATAACGGATTGGGTTAGATTTCGATTAGCTCTGTTTGTTTAGATTCAAAACATTTATGTTGACTTTGGATTATCAGTAATGATTTCGTTATGAATTTTGTATGGAAGATTTGTTTTGCTAAACTCGGACACAACTACGATTTAGTTAATGCGATTTTATTATTCTCAGATTAGTATAAACGATTGATTGTTTTTGAGTTGGTTTGAATTAGGGTAGTCGATTGGGTTTTGTTTTCATTTAGTTATGTTCGAATACATTTAAGGAATGATTCTGTTTTGTTTCCATTTTATATTATGATTGCATCCGACCTGTACAGGATATTTATTTGTTAAAATCGGACACAGCTATGATTTGGATTGATACGATTTTGTTGTTTCTGGATTATGTCGGCTCTGAGTTGGTTCAATTTATTTCTTATAGTTTGATTTTGAGGTGATTCTGTATGCTTGAATTAGCATGGTCCTTTACGTATGCAATGCATCAATATCAGTGATTGGTTTGATAAATATAATGTAATCTATTAAATCGAATAAACAACTTTGTTAGTTTTGGATTTGAAAATTATTTTGTTAATGGCTGAGTCGACATAAATTATTGCATGAAAAACTTAATTGATCGGTTACAGTTTGTGTCGATTGAAATTGATTCATATTTCATTGGTTTCGAATTGTCTAAATGATTGTGTTGGCACCAATTCAGTGCGATTCATTCCTGTTTGATTTGATTCACAAGCAATGTTGCGTGCCTTGAATTAGCATGAGTTGGATTAGATTCAAAGTTAGATTTGATACGACTCTGTTAGTTTGGATTTAAATAATTCTTGGATTGACATATTATGTCTATATTAAATTCTTATCAGAGATTTGCTTGATATTCGTTTAGGGTCTATTTCAATTGAAATAGATTCAAACAATATTTCATTTGCTATCGATTAGCATAGAAGTTGTGGTATAAATGATTCGTTTTGTTTTCAATTAGCCATTGAAGATTTGAATATATTTTTGTTAGCATTTCATTGATTTTAAACAATTATGTTTTCAAATTAGACCAACTACAGAATTGTGAGATTCTGTAGCTAGTCTTAAAATTTAGATTTTTGTTATTTTTACAAATAAAATATCATTTAAACTTGTCTATTATTGTCCACTTTCAAGTGCATACGAATTTCAATGACCAATTGGATATGTTGTAGTAGTTTAGGAGATACTTTTGTGATATAGTTTTCTTATAGGTTGTTAGCTTTAATCAGGAAAAGAGACTTGGGAGATTATTCCCAGTTTTTTTGTAAATAGTGATTGATAATTTACACAGGGATGTTTTACCCTGTAGTCTTTAAATACTTGTTATTTTTTGTAATGATGGATCATCATCACTGTGGGGAGAACCAGACTATCTATTTATGATAATATAGACTGGGATGAAAGTTGATGTCTTGTAACAGCTTTAGCTTTCAATATATCAAACTTTTATTTCAAGTTTTCTTCATATCAGTTTGCAATCAATTATCGATTACTTTATCTATCATGATTCATTGCATGTTGATGTGATTTCATTTATATGCTGTCCATATCTGATGTCTCTTATTTATTTTTAGTACAACAATTACTTTGTTTCAGTTTAATGAATAAAGGTTTATCTTCTTCGTTAATTGAATTGTTCTGAACAAATCTTTGCATACAGATTTATCTAAATGTGTTGATTTGTAAATCATAAGGTTGTTGTCAGTTTTATGTCTTGTTTGTTCTGTTGTTTATATTCAAAGAGCACTACTACTTCTGGTTTATAAGAAGCTTGCAGAGAATCTGGTGCGGGTTTCCTCCCATCGAACAGCTGAACTGGATCCTTTACACAGAACAAATTGGAAAGCATTATTACAGGTTAGTATATTAGTGTTATTTAAGTAGTTTATATAGATATATATAGTTTAGATTCTTAGTTAAGTTGCTTAGCTTACACAGTTTTTATTTTATTTCTTTCTCATAAAATTATAAAAATAAAAAAACAATAGTTTCGCTATCTTAGGACAGTTTACAAATGATTTTTGCAGGTTTTCATTTAAATCTGTAATCTGTAAATATTGTATATTTGTAATTGGATCTAACTCTGTTGATAATTGAACATTTAATTTTATAAAATTATTGCTATATAGCATAGATAATAGACTATATATATATATTTAAGATTTGTTTATTAGTTTGCTTTAATTTTTTTTTTCTTTAGATTGGTTCCTTAGTGTAGTTTTCTTTCATTTTCCTAGGACTTAGATCAGCCAACGGAGCCACTAAACCCGTCAGGGTGGATCATCCCAAATGAATTGGGTTATTTAGACAACCCCAGACCGGATCCACTCTTCCAGTTGGCGAGCATTCATTTTCGCCCGTTAACAAATGGCGCTAGAAGGAGGGCCTGGAATTTATTAATGGAACGAGGCGGTCGTAAGACTCCTCCACCACCCAACCGCTCACCTATAGTGACAAGAAGTCATTTGAACGACAACATTCCCCCTCAAACAGAAACCACATCAAGCGACGATCTATAGATCATAGTCGAACCAACAACCCCAAATCCTACAAGTGGTGACATACAAGAGATTGTTCGTCAATCTCTCATAAGAGCACATAGTGCCTTAGCCTACTTAAGGCAACCAAATCGACCTTTGGACCAACCTTTAGATTTCTTTGATATCAGAGAACAACTTGGAGGCACTAACCTCACTGTGAACCCTACAGATCCAATCCTCACTCCTGCTGCATGAGAATATGGAATTCCACCCTCACCACCTCCATCACCTCCTTCTTCTTTGGGAGAAGAATCTTCTGACGAAGGCAGTTCCCCTTCTCAACCTTCCACACCACCTACACCAATGGCCAACCAGAACAATCCTGCCAGACCTTGGCTCGACCAGGATGCAGTAGCTGTGCCTGGAGCACAACATCCCTTACCCAAACATCCGGAGAAGTGGCTTCACAAGTTTGACCCTGACTCTAAACAGATCGCTGAAGATCACATTAAAAAGTTTATGTTAGCCATTAGACTTCGTAGTGTTGAGCATGAAGACTTAGTCTATAGGTTGTTCCCCTATACTTTCGAGGGAAATGCCTCTACCTAGTACTTTTCCCAACAACTCCATACCATCGTGTCTTGGGAAAAGTTCGATTCATGCTTTTTGGAAAATTTCGGAGACGACAAGTCTCCAGAAGTTCTAGTTATGGAGCTTTCTAGCTTAAGAATGAACCCAAAAGAGAAAATTAAAGACTTTAATCAAAGATTCTTAACACTTAAGAACCGAATCCCTACAGATTATATGCCTACCGAGAATCTTATCATAGCATACTATACTAAAGCCTTGCATCAAAGTATAGCCATTTGGGTTAAACGATCTAAGAAAGCCACATTGTTAGAGGCCTTCCAAGAGGCCAACCAGATTGAAAAAGACATACTTAGTTTAAAGGATACTACTAGCAACAAAACAGAGACTAGTTCTTCTTCCAAAAAGAAGATCGAAATCCTCCCTAGACCTGCTCAAAATAAAACACAACCTGAAAGCTCTGATTTAGAAAACCTAAATAAAGTCGTTCAAAAATTGTCAAATCAAGTTATAGACTTGAAAAGGACGACCGAAGAAGCTTCCTCGAGAAAAGGACCCTACAAAACCCCGTTCAGGAAGCCTTTTCCCACCAACCGACCTAATCCAACTACTGAGGGCCTTAATCTAGAAAGTTTGCAATACGCCCTTCAAATAATTCTAGAAGCCCAGGATAACTTGATGCCTCCTGAGATTCCTGAGGAGGTTGTTGAACAAGAGACAGTTCAAGAAGAAGAGTCTTATCCAAATAGTTTTGGACACTTCTCGGATAGCATCTTTCAAGATAACTTCAAGACAATCCATCCCTATAATACTAGGAGTAGGACAACGAACAAACCTTCTTCCGAAAACACTACAACTTTTCCCCAAAAGAAATCTAAACCAGCTGAGACTAAACAGAGTCATGTAAACCCCAACTTAGATTATGATTTAGTTGAAGATCTAAAAAAGTTAAGGGTTAACATTTCTGTTTATGAATTGTTAAAATTTTTGTTTCTGCTACAAAAAATGTTACAAAACATCGCAGAGAATAGAAAAAATGGTAATTCAAGTAGTAACAAGGTTGTACAGAACAAAGTTCCTCAGAAGACTTCCACTAAGAATAATCCTGATCCTCAAGATAAAGGAAGCCTTCCTGCAAATAATGTAAATAATGTAGATAAGTTAGCTTTAGAAACTGCGAGTAAAAAGCCACAAGCTTCCACACTTAGTACTCGCAGAAATGTACCTCCATTTTTGTTATCTTTCGAAATCTTTAATAGAAACGTGCACAATTGTATGGTAGACTCAGGGGCGTCATCCAATGTGATTCCATGGTCTGTGTGTTATAAGATTAACGCTGAAGTTGAACCATCCACTTTAAAAATCATACAACTTGATCGAACTAATATTAAAGTCATAGGCGAATTAAGGAATGTGCTTATAAGATTATCGTCTAACCCCAAGGTTCATCAAGTCATTGACATTATTGTTGTGGATATTCCAGAAGTGTATGGTCTATTTTTAAGCAGGGACTGGTCAGAGCAGCTACACAACTATTTCGTGACATATTGGTCTCACCTGTGGCTTCCAGAGAATGGCAAGCCCAACAAAATCAAGGTAAATCGTGAACGCTACCTTAAGTTCACGGTCACAGATCTGAACGATCCCAATGATCCATTTACACCTTCTGTTGATTCACCCTAAATATAAGGGATGGATACCTTTTTCATCAATTTCATAGCCGAGACTTCATCTATTACCAACCACAAACAACAGTCCAAGATTGTAGCATATGTGCAGCCAACAACTTCTACACAATGGTCTCATGTACCCGATAAAAATCAAATTTGGTCTCTTTATTTTGATGGGTCAAAGTCCAAAGAAGGAGCAGGTGCAAGTTGCGTTATTATTGATCCCTTAGGTAACAAAACCTTGATTGCATGTAGGTTAGAATTTTAATGTACTAATAACACAGAAGAATATGAGGCTTTACTGCAGGGTCTCAGAAAAGATTTAGATATGAACATTCAAAATCTGACTGTCTTTGGCGACTCCGAAATCGTGGTTAGACAGGTAAGAGATTCTATCCACTATCTGTCTTCGCATCTTAAAAGCTACCAATCCGAGGTATGGAATTTAATGAATAAATTTTATGCTTTCAATATAAATTCTATTCCTAGATTGAATAATTCTGAAGTTGATCTATTAGCTAATGTAGCTTCCAAACTCTTTCCTGCAGAAGGCTTGTCCCCAGATGCATTCTCCATCGAACTGTTGTTCAGGACATCTGTCCCCGACAACATTATGAACTGGAGAGTCTTCGACGACGATCAACAGATTATTAGCTTCCTGCATATGGAAGAAACTTTTCAAGGTGCGGTGATTGAGGAATGCACTCACGACGACAATTTGCACGATTTCACGATAATACCAGATCCAAGAACTCCTGAATCTTCATCGGACATGGTAAATTCAATCCCTAAATCTGTAGTTAGATTAGAGAAATTTTATGATCTTCAAGATAAATTCAAAAAATCAGTCAACTGTAAAACCAATAGTTCCTCGTTATTGTATGAAAAAGTCAACTTAGGAACTAATGACAATCTGCAGTGTATTAATTTAGGGTTGGGGTGTTCTCAACAAGAAAAAGATGCATTTGTTAAATTGTTTAAAGAATTTAAAGATGTATTTGTGTGGATGTATGATGACCTTAAAACTTTAGACCCTAACATCATACAACACGTCATCCCTATGAAACCCCAAACCTTACCCTTTCAACAAAAATTAAGGAAAATGCACCCTAAGCTCGAACCGACCTTCAAAAAAGAATTAAATAAACTCTTGAATGCTAAGATAATTTTCCCAGTTAGGCACACTCAATGGGTTTCTAACCTTGTCTGTGTCCAGAAGAAAAGTGGGGAAATTCGACTATGTGTCGATTTTCGAAACCTTAATAGAACGTCTGATAAAGACAACTATCCTGTCCCACCATGGAACAAATCCTTCAATAGGTATCTATTTTTGAGAGGCTATCTTTATTGGATGGCTTCTCAAGGTACAACCAAGTCCTGATGTCTCCTCCAGACCAACTTAAAACTACCCTCCACACCCCACGGGGCACCTATGCTTATCGAAAAATGCCCTTTGGATTGATTAATGCCGGTGACACTTTCCAGAGAGCGATGGACATCACTTTCCGAGGCTTAATCAATCAGTCCGTCATATTTTACTTAGATGATGTTACTGTATTTTCAAAAAGAAAAACCGATCATCTAGCTCATTTAAGAGTCGTTCTACAGTGATGTCGTAAATACGGCATCTCCTTGAATCCTAAAAAATCTATCTTCGCGGTAGAACAAGGTAAACTCTTATGATTCATTATGTCAAGCAAAGGGATGATTATTGACCCTGAAAGGACTCAAGTCATCTCGAAACTTCCCCCTCCCTCATCCAAAAATTCTATGCAGTCTTTCTTAGGCCAGATAAACTTTGTCAGGAGATTCGTCCCCAGTTTCTCCGAAATGGTCAGACCTTTACAGAATTTAATTAAGAAAGACGCACAATATCATTGGGGACCCTTAGAAAATCAAGCGTTCAATTCAATAAAAAAGGCCATAATAGATGCTCCTTCTCTCATGAGCCCTGCTTTTCTTGAGACTTCACGCTCTACACTTTTTCTTTTGACTGTTCCTACACTGTCATCCTAACTCAAAAGAACACCGAAAACAATGAAGTACCCATTGCCTTTATGAGCTCTGCTTTCAAAGGTGTGAAACTTAATTATCCAGTGGTAGATCAGAAAGCCTATGTTGTTTTCAAAGCAGTCAATCACTTCCGGTCTTATCTTTTGAAATATAGGACGAAAGTTATTGTCCCTTATCCAACCGTCAGGAACCTTTTAGTGAAGAAAGAACTAGGTGAAAAGAGGGTGAATTGGGTTACTTCTTTACAGGAGTACGACATAGAAATTACCCTAGCTCGGATAGTGAGAGGCCAAGGGTTATGCAAGTTAGTTTTTGATTCAGCAGCAGGACAACAAGAAGAAAACGATATGTCAAACCTAGGACAACACAATCAAAATGCAATATGTTGTGCACAAAACTCTGTTAGTCCATGGTATGACGATATAAAATTCTGTCTTGAATACGGGTCAACCCCCCGTCACCTAGATCCCACTAAAATAAGAGCGTTAAGATTAAAGTTTTTCTCCTTTCATTTGGTTAATGGTATTCTGTTTCATCAAAAATTTTATGGCGTACTGATGCGTTGCCTTGAGAAAGACGAAGCAGAAAATGTCTTACTAGAGTTGCATGCAAGAGAAGCTGGTGGGCATTTTGGTGGTGACACCATTGCCCATAAAGTTTTGAGAGCTGGTTATTACTGGCCCACGCTTTTTAGAGACGCCCATGCCTTGTGTCGCAAGTGTATTATTTGTCAGAAAGCATCAGGGCGCTTACAGAAACCAGCCTTTCCTTTGCAGCCTGTTTCAGTAGACTCCCCTTTTCAGCAGTGGGGCCTTGAAATTATAGGTCGAATCAATCTACCATCCTCACAGCAACATAAGTTTATTATAAAAACCACATATTATTTCACTAGGTGGTCTGAAGTTGCTGCATTAAGAACTGTGAATACCAGTCAGGGAATTGCCTTTCTAAATTCAAATATTATCACTAGTTTTGGTATCCCTGACTGTTTAGTATTCGATAATGCTTCTTACTTTTCATCTCTTGAGATGAGCGAGTTCGATTTAGAAAAAGGAATTAAATTGAATTATTCTTCTAGCTATTACCCCCAGGGAAACGGACTGACAGAATCAACAAATAAGAACTTGATTAAAATCATCAAAAGAACGGTATCTGAGAATCACAAAAACTGGCACAATGCACTGTTAAACGCAATCTGGGCTGATAGGGTAACACCAAAAACCGTTGTAGGTAACTCTCCCTTTTTTCTCGTCTATGGAAGAGAAGCAATTCTGCCACCACACATTCTTCTTCCCTCACTACAGCTATCGCAGGAAATACAAGAAGAAGACTCTCCCCCTTTAGAAAACTGAATTAATGCCTTGATAAAACTAGAAGAGGTAAGAGCTCAAGCTAAACGTAAGTTAGATCAACATCAACTAGTGGTCAAAAGCTGGTTCGATTCCAACTCTGCCTCTGATAGAAACTTCGAAGTAGGTGATCTTGTCTTGAAATGGGACAAACCGCATGAGGGAAAGGGAGAGCACATGAAATTTTAGAACTTATGGCTTGGACTATTTTTAATTGCTGAGAAACCGGGTCCCGGCTCTTTTCGATTACAGAATCTAGAGGGACAGCCTGACACCTATCCAGTGAATGGCCAAGATCTGAAAATATATTTCACTTGATGACAACTCTTTGTATACTATGTACATATTATTCTTTTGTTTTCTTTTCTTTTACTGTTTTGGTTTTGATTTTTCCTTTACACTTATCAGTTTTGTTTTTGGAAATACACATACCTGAATTTTGGAACTGTTCAAACAAAGAAAACAAAAAATCCTTTCACTGAAATGACTGTTGAAAAATTGTGTAAACATCAATTGTATACTTCTGAAATTTACATCTGTGTTGAAAAGACTGTTGTTTGAAAGAAGTTAACTGATTTCGATCTATGAGTAAAGCTTGTCACGATCATCCATTATCTTTTTACACTGTCCCTGTTCCTAAAAGGAACGACTCAGAAGATGTCTCCCTGCCTCAGAAAGTTGGTTCTATAAATAAACCATCTCTGGATCTTAATTAAGGACAGTTCTAAAAAAATTATGTTGAGGTCTGTAAAAAATATGTTAAAATATCATAATTTTCAGCGTCAACCCACTCAACTATATATCTTTAAAAAACAAAATAAATCATTAGAAGAGCCGTGGGAAGTGCTTCTAAACCCGCCGGGATGTTGAATAGGTCTGTTGGTAGCGAGTAAATGCATGCATGACTCCAAGACAACTTCGTCGGGGTACTGAACAGGCCCGCTGGCAGTGAAGCAATGTCGGGTATATGAAAATTTGCAAATATGAAACCTCTTGACCTTAAAATGTCCTTTATTATGATCTGGAACTTCTTGGCAGGATACGGATATCAGAGTGGGTTAAATGACAACCCTGTCGAGGCTATGGATGCCTGTTGGCAACAGTGGCCCTGTCAATAGTATTGGAGATTTTATCTTTAATATCGCGGCTCGCTTGTCTTATGACTGCTATCAGTTTTCATCCTTTAAACACTGCTGGAATATTGATTAATAATGATGTTTAGACAATTTTCTAGTTGTTTTTGAGTTTGAATTATTCTTCTTATCCTAATCTGAATTTGTTCTTTTGGAAGAGATAACTGCTTCTACCAGTGTGTCGCCATTGTTGGCAGCCATTTCGCATTATTATCCTATCCTTATAAGCTGCCTACACCAGTGTTTTTCAACCCTTGATTTTCATCACAATCTTTGAATAAAACAACACAATTATTTCATGCATTTTCACACATGCCTTTGTTCTCGTTTTCATGACTGCAAGCGTGAAAACTTTTATTTCGAAGTCACGTCAATGGCATTAAAATCGTCACAGTATTTTTATGGTCACTCTTGTCTACGTGTTCATTGCATTTCCAATTTAATTAAAATCGCACAGTCGGCAAGGCTCCAAGATCTTTACTCATTTGGCATTCTTTAATTGTTAATATGATTTCATTTTTATATGATTGTGATGATATTATAATGAATTCCATTGAGTCCTTAATACATTGGTGGTTTGATGTTCTATAGTCTTTCATCGATTTCCTTGACACATTGGTTTCATGAAAACACATTGACGTTGTGGTTAGACCCTTGTTGTAATCATTTCATAAAACACATATTTGATATGATCGAACCCTTGGTGTTGATTTCAAATCATTGTTTTGATTTTAAAACTATGAAAATGCTATGCTTATGCAAATTTTTGGGTCGACTTACCATAGATTTCATTAATTGTTTGAATGGCATTGTTTTTAACATATGTAATAGTGATTTGAACCACGATATGCATCGTCGGTTGTACATTGGGAAATCACTATTTTGCATGGGATGATCTAGCTCAACCACCCTCGCACACTCAGGCATTAATTCCTTCCCCCTATCCTAGGTTAACTCTGTTATTTTTGGGTAAGCCTGTGAGCTTTTCAATCCTGCGAATACCCTGTCCAAATCCTTGCTCATTCACCTGGCTCACCGTGTGCTCCTGTCTATGGCACCTGTGGTACGTATAGAGCCAAATGGTAGCCAAACACTCCTACTGTTCGACAATGCTCATAAAGATTTGGAAAATAGTGGTTGGTTGGTGTTTATCCAAAGGTTTGAGGGTTTCAACCTTTCGGTTACCCAACAATTCGCCCTCACCTTCGACGGATGCAGGGCTAAGGTCGAAGACATACAACTCGAGCTCAATGAGGAATTCCTAAGCTCAACTACAGGACTACCGGCTACAGGGACAGGACTACCGGCTACAGGGCAACGGTGGTTTAAAAATTCCAAAGTAGATGAGGTGTCATGTCCGCTCCTATTCACATCAAGAAATATTGTTAGTTGTGATAGAGGTATGCCTATCACTACCCTCAAACCCAGGTGGCACAATCTTACCGCAATTGT
This sequence comes from Picea glauca, assembly GCA_000966675.3. NCBI lineage: Eukaryota > Viridiplantae > Streptophyta > Pinopsida > Pinales > Pinaceae > Picea > Picea glauca. Next base: position 987,118 of record JZKD02S0136864.1, read on the forward strand.
TAAGCAGTTTGTGACCTACGAAGGTTGTTATGGCTTGGTATTTCTATATCATCTTCGGTTATTGATGAATTTTATAGGCTATCCCCTGAATATGCCACATTATCTCTTGTGTAGTCTGTACAAGATATCCAAAAGATTCAAGTGTGATAAGGATGATAGCAGACTTTTTCATCACTCCTTGATCAAACTCCTTATTGTCCACCATTTGAGCCTTAGTGGTGATAGTTGGCAAGCCTTCTTATCAAGGAATGGCTTTGCCACTCCCGAGTCTGTCCAAGTGGACAAGGTTGTGGTTACTGAAACATTGGTTGGACTAGTCGTGCCACTTCATATCCTACTACCCTCCGTCAAACCCTCGGATTGCCCTGACATGGACCTACCCGATACCATAGCCGACCCGTGTGCTAAAGAAAATACTAAGTTCGTCAAGCAGCCTGTGAGGAGGAAAGGCATAAGTGACACTGCTGTCAACAGTAAGGGGAAGAAAAATGCTCGATGAATATCGAGATGTGCTAGGAACAAACCCAAGAAAAATGTCGACCAAAAGTCTATAGTACTGAGCGAGGACTTGGACTCCGATATTGAACGTTTCCTAGCCAAGGAGTACCCCTATTCTCATGGCCTATGCTCTATGGAAACTTATGACTATGTCTCCAACTTACCTCCATGCCTCAAAAATGACCCTAACTACCCTGGAATTAAGCTTCGAAATGAAACCTCTAATAAATTGAAAGAACCCTTGCATGTGATGTCAAATCCCGATCAATCACCGTGTGGTCAATGTAGTTCTTGGCTTGAACACTATTACACTGACATTCCCCTGTTGCAATCTAAGATCAAATCACTAGAGGAACGGGTGATAGTCCTGTCGAAGGAGAATGACAAGATACAAGCCAACGAGAAGAAACAAAAAAAACACCGGTTCGATTGTCTTTAGAAACGTCGAAGCAACAACGACCTTTGTCAATTAAAAATTATCATGACCGAGTTGTTTTCGTACTGCCCAGGTATGTGTTTCAACAACGATTTTGCTTTATGAGGTTGCTTGAATTAATATAACGGATTGGGTTGGATTTCGATTAGCTCTGTTTGTTTAGATTCAAAACATTTATGTTGACTTTGTAATATCAGTAATGATTTTGTTATGAATCTTGTATGGAAGATTTGTTTTGCTAAACTCAGACACAACTACGATTTAGTTAATACGATTTTATTATTCTCAAATTAGTATAAACGATTGATTGTTTTTGAGTCGGTTTGAATTAGGGTAGTCGATTGGGTTTTGTTTTCATTTAGTTCTATTTGAATACATTTAAGGAATGATTATATTTTGTTTCCATTTTAGATTATGATTGCATCCGACCTGTACAAGAGATTTATTTGCTAAAATTAGACACAGCTATGATTTGGATTGATACGATTTTGTTGTTTCTGGATTATGTCGGCTCTGAGTTGGTTCAATTTATTTCTTATGGTTTGGTTTTGAGGCGATTCTATATGCTTGAATTAGCATGGTCCTTTACGTATGCAATGCATCAATATCAGTGATTGGTTTGATACATATAATGTAATCTATTAAATCGAATAAACAACTTTGTTAGTTTTGGATTTGAAAATGATTTTGTTAATGGATGAGTCGACATAAATTATTGCATGAAAAACTTACTTGATCAGTTACAGTTTGTGTCGATTGAAATTGATTCATATTTCATTGGTTTCGAATTGTCTAAATGATTGTGTCAGCACCAAATCGATGCGATTCATTCCTGTTTGATTTGATTCACAAACAATGTTGCGTGCCTTGAATTAGCATGAGTTCGATTAGATTCAAAGTTAGATTTGATACGACTCTATTAGTTTGGATTTAAACGATTCTTGGATTGACATATTATGTCTATATTAAATTCTTATAAGAGATTTTCTTGATATTCGTTTAGGGTCTGTTTCAATTGAAATAGATTCAAACAATATTTCATTTGCTATCGATTAGCATAGAAGTTGTGGTATAAATGATTCATTTTGTTTTCAATTAGCCATTGAAGAATTGAATATATTTCTGTTAGCATTTCATTGATTTTAAACGATTTTGTTTTCAAATTAGACTAGCTACAGAATCGTGAGATTCTGTAGCTAGTCTTAAAATTTAGATTTTTGTTATTTTTACAAATAAAATATCATCTAAACTTGTCTATTATTGTCCACTTTTAGGTGCATACGAATTTCAATGACCAATTGGATATGTTGTAGCAGTTTAGGAGATACTTTTGTTATATAGTTTTGTTATAGGTTGTTAGCTTTAGTCAGGAATAGAAACTTGGGAGATTATTCCCAGATTTTTTGTAAACAGTGATTGATAATTTACACAAGGATGTTTTACCCTGTAGTCTTTAAATACTTGTTATTTTTTGTAATGATGGATCATAATCATTGTGGGGAGAACCAGTCTATGGATTTATGATAATACAGACTGGGATGAAAGTTGATGTCTTGTAACAGCTTTAGCTTTCAATATATCAAACTTTTATTTCAAGTTTTCTTCATATCAGTTTGCAATCAATTATCGATTACTTTAGCTATCATGATTCATTGCATGTTGATGTGATTTCGTTTATATGCTGTCCATATCTGATGTCTCTTATTTATTTTTAGTACAACAATTACTTTGTTTCAGTTTAATGAATAAAGGTTTATCTTCTTCATTAATTGAACTGTTCTGTACAAATCTTTGCATACAGATTTATCTAAATGTGTTGATTTGTAAATCATAAGATTGTTGTCAGTTTTATGTCTTGTTTGTTCTGTTGTTTATATTCAAAGAGCACTGTTGCTTCTGGTTTACAAGAAGCTTGCAGAGAATCTAGTGCAGGTTTCCTCCCATCGAACAACTGAACTGGATCCTTTACATATGACAAATTTTAAAGCATTATTACAAGTTAGTATATTAGTGTTATTTAAGTATTTTATATATATATATATATATATATATATATATATATATATATATATATATATATATATATATATATATATATATATAGTTTAGATTCTTAGTTAAGTTGCTTAGCTTACACATTTTTTATTTTATTTATTTCTCATAAAATTATAAAAATAAAAAAACAATAGTTTCGCTGTCTTAGGACAGTTTACAAATGATTTTTGCAGGTTTTCATTTAAATCTGTAATCTGTAAATATTGTATATTTGTAACTGGATCTAACTCTGTTGATAATTGAACATTTAATTTTATAGAATTATTGCTATATAGCATATATAATAGACTGTATATATATATATTTAAGATTTGTTTATTAGTTTGCTTTAATTTTTGTTTTCTTTAGATTAGTTCCTTAGTGTAGTTTTCTTTCGTTTTCCTAGGACTTAGATCGGCCAACGGAGCCGCTAAACCCGTCAGGGTGGATCATCCCAAACAACTTGGGTTATTTAGACAACCCGGACCGGATCCACTCTTCCAGTTGGTGAGCATTCATTTTCACCCGTCAACAAACCTGTTTGTTTAATTTACACCTATCCTACAAGTGCATCTACTTTGTTAAAAAATGAAATGTTTAACTATGTAAGTTGTAATTGGAGATTCCCTTTTTTATATAAACTTTTCTTCAGTGTTTTATATGTACAATTGACAACAATAATGTGCAATGCACTGCTAGGGAATCTATACTAAAGGAACTATTTCCTGGCCTAACAAAAATGCAATATGAAATGTATTCTCAAACGAAATCCAAAACAAATTATATGTTGTGCGATTTTTGAGTACATGGAAAATTTACATTGAAAGAAGACAACTTTGTGCTACATGTGGGATAAAGATTCAACAAGGATAGTGTCATCATGCATATACAATGACTTTCATCTATTTCTCTTCGATTTCTTTGTACAAAAATTATAACAATGATCTAGTTATTATTGTTTATATTCACCAAAAATATTGATGCATAATATCATATAAGTCGTATATAAATATTTCTTGTGTGTGGTTGTTATATCATTCTATTGCATTCTTTGCAATTCGATTATGTCAAACTTTTGATGGAAATTGGACTATATGTTTAGATTTTATTGATCATGTTACATTGCAACATTGATATATTGTTACAAGAGCTAGATTGCAATTGGAACAAGTTTTGTTGTTTGATGCTTCAAGCATTGTGGTTTCTATGTAATTTGTAACCCAAAATTGGTATCTTTAGCAATTTTGATGTTGTTTGCAAATGAAATATGCATCTCTTCTATCCGTGTAAGAAATTATTGTTAAAAACAATTTCACAGTGTCATTATACAAGAAATCACAATCACATTTGTTTTTCTTACAAAAATTTCTATGCATCTGTACATTCCCTACTTGTTTGAATATAATTTTTTACCATTTCATCTGGTGCAACTAAGTATAGTGTTGATACTAAGAGGGGGGTGAATCAGTATCAAGTACAATTTAAAACCTTTTTCAACTTATACTTAAACCATTCAACTATATCCAATGAGCAATGAACAATGGTATAAGAGTTACACCAATACACCACAATACACCATGCACAATATATGAGAAATAATCAATAATTATTGTTCAAGGGAAGTAATGACTTCAAAAGGTAGCTACAGCTTCCAAATGTAAAGGGAGGGATAAACCTCCAAGAGGAATATACAATCCTCCAATATCAAGAAAGATTTAAACTCTCCATCCTTTCCCCTTCCTTCCACCCAAGAATATATGAGAGATAATAAAACTTTACATTAAATCATCACCATCAACAAATTATCACATAGAACCTGATAATGCTTCCCGAGACTTCTTCAATTTCTACAATTCTTCAATTCTTGGAGTACTCTGATCCTATAGATAATATTACTCAATGTATTCTCTGAAACTCCT
>JZKD02S0136864.1:992014-1011755 GCA_000966675.3 Picea glauca
GTTGTATCTGCATGTGCATTTTCCTTCATGTCCAAATACCTTCATCAATCTTGCGGTCCAAAACCCATGACTAGGGTTGACATCAATGACAACAACCAATCTTCCAACAAATAGAACATGTGATAAAGGTTTTGCATAAAACTCAACCTAGGCATTTTATTGCTTGTTTATCGACTATAGCGTGGCATGCAATGATCCATGTGGTTTCCATTGATTTGAGCAACTTAGCCTGACTGAATATTATTTTATATTTCTATTATGTCTATCATAAATGTCTCATACAAAAACACTAGGAACAATGTTCTAACTAACCTATATAGAATCAAATACAATCAAACTTCAATAAAAAACACATTGTTATATTGTTGCATTAAAACATATATTTCCCTTATTGTGGAACACATATGTCCACATTCATATAGAATTTAAATAGAAAACAAGAAACCTATTAAATTGCAAAAGTTTAAATTAAAATCTATATATGCAACAATTTGTCCACAACTTTCCCACAATTATTAACAACCAACAACTATAATCACTTCTTCTAGTTGGCATTATGATCAACCCTAAATGTATATATGCAGGTAATCAATTAAAATGAAACTTCCATCGAGTTCAGTGCATCACAAACATATTTCCTTTTGCAAGTATCTGAAGCATTACGAGTGTGAAAGTGTGGGAACACAATGCAATTACTTATCTTATTTCTCTGCACAATTTCTATAAAATAGAATAAATGTCATGTTTGCAGGGATGATACACATCTGCAAAATGAAATATAGTTGACAGAATTCAACAATGTTTGGATGTGCATATACACATTGTGACCAAAGAAGTGGAAAATAAATTAGACTCTTGCAAGTACTTGAGACATATGAGAAGATTGCACTGTTGCTAGACATATCAATTTACCCACTGCAAAGATATGGTTATTTTAAACACGTACATGAAATGTGGAAAATTGCAGGTGAAAATGTATCTAATTTGGATATTTTTGAAAGAAAGGAATCTTTTTGGTGATCATAGCTCATGTGCCTGTTACTGCAGTGAAAAATTCTAAATGAAAATATTGTGACAAATTCTTCTTTCAACCCAATATCTATTTAGAGTTCCTTAGTCAAAATCCTTTTTACTTCATCCTTTTTTGAAGTTGTACGAAGCCCCTTGTTGTGATAACATATTTTCCTTTCGCCTACATGTATATTCTACACATGAGAACTATGCATATGCTTAACTTAAAAATATATTTTTAAACACACACACACACACACACACACACACACACACACACACACGCACACACACACACACACATATATATATATATATTCTTGAGACATACATCTACAACATAGACATATAGTCCGCACAAATCTTTAATTGTTTTTAAAATAGTCCTATACAAATAATTAAAAGTTCAATAATTATTTATTAACATAATAAAAGTTAATTAGTAGTGCATGCCAAGAAAGTTAATTATATATCTTCAGTAGAGACATATGATATGCATACATATAGCTTCTATACTTCCACACAAGTTTATTGATGTAAATGTAACACTTAGTCTAATAGTTACCCATGTTATGGATAATAGAATATTATTATGCATATGCATATTGTTAATCTTATATATATATATATATATATATATATATATTAAAAATAAAATTTAATTATTAATTTGATAAAAGATAACTATACATCTCCATGAATTTTTTTTTATCCCGCTCATATATAGATTCCTCACCTCCGCACAGGTATGTCCCTGCATTTGCAAAGGAATCATAGTTAGATAGAAACAACCTCTCTCCCACTTCGAGGAAGTCGCACTATCATATTTGAAATCATTATGTACCATGGATTTTGACATGAAACTTAATTTGCACGATAACCAAGTCATTTATTGTAGGTGTATTTGGTGTGATTTACAAAAACATAGAGGCTATTAAACAACAATGTGAATCAAATGTCAGTTTGGCACCATGGATTCTGACTAGAAATTTAATTTTCACACTAACCAAGTCATTTGTGGAAATTATATTTGGTCATGTTTGAAAAAAAACAAAAGCTATTAAGAAATTGTGCAAAGTAAATGCCGTGGATTTCTATGAGTTGTGCATTTCCTTCTATTCTTCATTTCTCTTAGTGGTAGACAAGTCACATGTGAAAAAGACATGTCACTAAGTATGACCTTGCACTTGGCCGTTAAATAAATTAGTCCTTCATAATGTGATATTTATAATGTTCATGTATATCAAAGTTCATTTAAAGAAACATGTGTATTGTAGATATAGTCTATAGGGGGTCGATAGATAAAATTAGTTACTAAAGTTAAAAAATATTACATGGAAATTAACTTCCTATAAACTATCAGGTAACAAGGACTGTAAATTGATAACATGTATTGAATCCATAGACATCTGAAATCTAGACCATGTACCAAATCAAGGTATAACCACATCCCAAAAAACTCTCTACCAAACGCCTCTTTACTTATCAATTTTGCACCTTGCACCAACTATTTTGCTACTATCTTATATTTTCATATGGCACATGCATATGTTCTAAAATTTACATCCTTTGCACATCAAATATATTTCCATCACCAATTGTGGCAAATGATGTAGCTTGCACTAAGACAAAATATTTTATGACAAGTTGATTTCACCGAATTAAGAAGAAACCATGGAAACCATGGATAATTCAAAGTAAATGTCCAAATTTTCTATGGACTTCTTAGTGGTTTCTAAGTATGATTAGGAATATTTCAAAAATATTTCATATGTGTGCAAAGGAAATATTAGTAAATATGCATCATGCACTTAGCTTTAACGCAAATGGGCGTCTATAATCTATTATTCCTAATCTTCCCCTATGTGAGGTCAATTTAAATAACATTCACATGGGAAATAGAAAGAGAAACCATCCATTTTGAGGTGATAATTTCAATTCACTAGATAAAGAGAATAAGAATGTCCACTAGTGTTATGACCCAATGCCTTAAAAATGATAAGAAATCAATAAAATTCATTCCATATCGAGGGGGAAACCTCCTTTACAATGTATAAACTTCAGAACACAATATGAGATGAGATAATATGATCCTACTACTAGATATCCTTGATATATATATAGGATACGGATGCTTCTGCATGAAGAAATCATCTTCCCATGTTGCCTCTTCCACTAGTAGGTTCTTCCATTTGACGAGGTACTCTGTAATTGCTCGATTTCTCAACTACTTAATTATTGTTTGAAGGATCGTTTATGGATATAGTATGATTTTCCCTTCTTCATTAAACTCTGGTAAAAAAAATTGTTCTGGTATCTTGTTATTTATGACCTTCTTTAAGCAAGAAACATGGAATACTGGATGTACACGTGAAGATGGAGGCAACTCCAATTTGTCAGCCATACTTCCAATCCTTTGCAAAACCTTATAGGGGCCATAATATTTGGGTGCTAGTTTATTGTACTTCTTTTGTTGCTTGAAGGACATTTTTTTATATGGTTGTATTCTTAGAAATACCCAATCCCCCACCTCAAATTCCCTTTTCTTGCGATGCTAATCTACTTGTTGTTTCATCCTATTTTGTCCATAACCAAGTTCTCCTTCAACAGTTTTAGGACCTCTTGTTGTTTCCCTATGTGGTCCTCCATTGCTTGAACCTGTGTATTCCCTTTCAAGCATGATGTGATGGATGGAGGAAGATATCCATAAAGTGCCATAAATGGAGAAATTTGTGATGAAATATGGAAGGATGTGTTGTACCACCATTATGTTAAGGGAAACCATTTGACCCATTGTGTGTGTTTATCGAATGCAAAGAAACAAATATACACTTCTAGACATTTATTCACGATCTCGGTTTTCCCATCAGATTGAGGGTGGTAAGATGAACTATGAGCCAATTGAGTACCAAAACAAGAAAATAATTTAGTCCAAAAATTTCCTGTGAAAATTGGGTTTCTGTCACTTATAATAATCTTGGGGACTCCATGTAGTTTTTGAACAGTTTCCATGAACGTTGTTTCTACTGTGCTTGATTTAAAAGGATGATAAACAGATAAGAAATGGGCATACTTTGTTAGTCCATCCACTACTCCCATGATCATGGTTTTTCCTTCTAATTTTTCTAAAATTGTAATAAAATCCATGGCAACTTCTTCAGAATGTTGGCTTAGTATAGATAATGGTTGTAGGAAACCTGGAGTCTTGATTGTCTCTCCCTTATTATGTTGGAAGACCAGACATTCTGACACAAACCTTTGAACATCATTTTTAATACCTTCCTAGAAAAAATCCTTCTTGACCCTCTCGTATGTTTTCAAGAATCCTAAATCTCCCCCTATAGGAGAAGTGTGCAATTCCAGAAGGATTTTCTGATTGAGTTGGGAATTCTTACATAATTATAGGTGATCATGATACCATAGAAAATCATTCTTCCATGTAAAATTTTCTACTGAACTGGGGTCTTCATGTAGTTTTCGAATGATCTTGCATACCTCTTGATCTTGATTCCATTCTATCCTTGCTTCTTCCACCCAATCCGATTGTAGCATAGAAATAACACATAGTGAACCTTCTATTTCTTCTTCTTTCCTGGAAAGGGAATATGCCACAACATTATGTTTTCTTCTTTTGTATATGATTTCAAAGTCATAACTGAACATCTTTGTAACCCATTTTTGTTTCTCTTCTGAATATAATCGTTACTCCAAAAAACAATTCAAACTTTCATGGTATGTTTTTACCTTCAAGCATCTTCTTATTAGGTAGGGATGTCATTTATGAACTGCATGTAGTATTGCCAACATTTATTTTTCATAAATGGGTTTGACTAAGTTTTTTCCTTTAAGTTGTCTTCTTTCAAAGGAAAGGGGTCTTCCTTCCTACATTAAAACTACACCAATTCGATGGCCTGAGGCATCACACTCCATAATAAATGTTTTTGTGAAGTCAGATGCGATCAAGACGGGGGTTGTACACATAACCTCCTTAAGTTTTTCAAAAGATTTGGTTTCTTCTTTTGTCCAAGAAAATGATTAATTTTTTAATAATATTGTTAGAGGTGCTCCTATTTGACTATATTTCTTGACAAACTTGCGTTAATAGCATGTCAATCCTAGGAATCCTCTAAGTTCTTTCAAGGTTTTGGGAATTGGCCATTCCTTTATAGCTTTGATTTTGTTAGGGTCCACTTTTACACGTTCATGAGATACAATATGACCTAAATATTCCACTTCTTCAACCCCAAAGGAACACTTGGAAGGCTTGTTGGCCCTTGACCAAGTTTTGAGGATTCTTGGTCATGTTTGACCTATTTTGGGACATCGACAGGTTGTCGAAGGTGGACTGCAAGACGAAGCGGAAATCACGGGATCTCGGCCCCTTTTTGGGATTTGGAATTATGTAACGGGTATGGGAATGTCGAACCATGGGTTTTACCCATGCCTAGGCCTATTTTGTAATGTATAAATAGAAGGCAAGGCAATGTAAGAGGAGGTAGTTGCAAGTTGGCTAAGTGGTAGAGTTGGATCTGTGTGATCAAGAGTTGTAAGTTCTTTGTGCATACTATGTGTTAAGACTTGCAAAGCTAAGTGCAAGTGATTGTAAGAAGCTGGTGTGCAGATTGTGTAAGAAGGCTTTGTGTTGTGACCTAACTCAGGGAAGGAGGATTTGGCGAGGTGCACATAGATATCCCATCCTATGCAGAGTGGGTCTTGTGGCTTTGTGCATTGAACGAATATAATAAAGAAGAGAAGAGTTGGTGGACGTAGCCCTAGGGTGGGGTTGAACCATGTACATGTTGTGTTGCTCTTCTTTGTGCGACGTGTTGATGTGTTTATATGTTAACATGCTTAGTGCTTTAATATAGATGAATGATCTGTTGATGCTTAGTGCTTAATATTATGGATGAATGTCAGATATTATTGATATACATATGCTTAGTGCTTGAATCTACTAGATCTGATCTGTTTCGTCATGCTAAGTGCTTCTAGATGTTAGATCTAGTTGAATACTACAATACTATGTAATTAGGGCTTAACTGCATTGTAACTGAGACTGAATATCGATGAATGTTAACTATTGAGTTCTCTGTTAGGTGTTAGAATCACATATATGTGTCCTAGCTAAGGTTGCAGACATCTGAGTCCTGCAACCACCCCTGCCTCTACCTCAGGTGAGACTTCATCAGCTTCGCAAGTGTTACCGAAAGGGGAGATAGTTAGGGTTTTGTTGGTGCATTGTTGTAGCATTGAACCCTGGGTCTGCCCTTGTGACAAAAAATGGTTTTGTTTCTGGGACTGAAACTCTGATTGTTGGGAACTGAGGAAAAAAAATCTTTGTACGAAGATCTGAACTGAAACTGTGATTGCTAGGAACTGAGGAAAAAGAAGCTTTGTACGAAGATCTGAACTAAAATTGTGATTGTTGTGAATTGAGGAAAAGGAAGCTTTGTGCAAAGATCTAACCTGAAATTGTGAAATCTCTGTGCGTATATTTGTTGCTCTAGTGTGTAGTATTCTACTTGATCTCTGAAGCTCTATGCTAAGAAGGGTAAGATCCAAATAAAAGAGGTAATATCTGAACGCTTTGTGCTCTGATAGAGGTAAGAATAGTGAAAAGTTTTAGATCTGGAAGCTTTGTTCTCTAGTGAAGAAAAGATTAGTGGAAATTTTTGTTTCTAAAGTATCGATCTATGTATGTTNGAACAAAGTTTTAGATCTGGAAGCTTTGTTCTCTAGTGAAGAAAAGATTAGTGGAAATTTTTGTTTCTAAAGTATCGATCTATGTATGTTTTATAAGATTTGTCCTATCTTGAAAACTAGAGCACTGATAGATGAAATAAGAATTGATCTGCGTAGATCTGATAAGAATAGTGAAAGATATGTTATAACTATGCATAGAGAGAATGTTTTGACTAAAAAATGGATGCAGGATCCTAGAAATAATTTTTTGCAGGTTATCTACCATGATCCTAGTGTGCAGTACAGGAAAGGCTGGGGATAAATTAAGAGAAACAGAGGATTAACCCTTTGTTACAGTTGCAGAAGACCAGGACATATGGTTAAGGAATGCCCTGGTAGAAGACCTAGTTGCCTCTGTTGCAAATCTATGGACCGTGAAGTTTTGGATTTCCCTAGAATGATTGCTAAGTTTGAAAGGATGAATATGGAATAAGTAGACCTTGAGAAAGGTCAAGCAACTAATATTATGGAAGAACCCCAAAAATAATCAGAAAAAGTATTTCTATAGATGAAAGAAACCCTGAATCACCACTGACATATTAGCTTATCAGAGATCTTCAAATAAAAAGAATGCATTGAAGTAAGAATAGGAGACTTCAACATTAACTGTGTTTTGGATGAGGAAACGTAGGTGAATATTATGACAGAAAGAACTTGGTAAATTCTAAGAAATCCTGCTATGTTTCCTTCATTGGGAGGAATATGTTTATTTAGAGGAAAGTGTATAAACCTATGTGGAAATCTCACCCATATATCTATGAATGCCAATGGAACTTCGACAGAGGAATAATTTGAAGTTGTTAAATTTATTGAGAACAATGCTCCATTTGTTATGTTACTAGTAAAGCCTTGTATTGATGGAGAACATGCCAGAAGAAAACAAGAATAAATCTTATAGCAACAGAAGAAAGAGTTAAAAGATTTCATGACTAGGAGGATCACACACTTGATTGAAGAATAGGAGAACCAAGCAAAGCTATTAAAGACCAGAGACTTGGATGTCGAAGTAGGAAGAACACTAGAATATTCACAGAAGACTGAAGTACCTATTCCAGATAGAGATGAAGTATTACCACTAATTTCTAGGCAATAATCTTAGCAGTGCGACGTTACTCTGTTGAAAGAAGATAAGAATTAGAATGGAGAAAGGAATACTGAGATGAAGCTCACCGGAAAGAAGGCTAGAAAACTAAGTAAGAAGAAAGCTAAGATTGAAAATTTATAGGAGGTTCTAGAGGGAACCTCGCAGAAGGAAAATTTACAAAATTGGAACTTCGTCGGGATATCAGAACTGCGTCACATGGCACTTCGCCATGGCGATGCAATATAGTCATTGGAAATAGTATAACCATTAGACCGAAGGCCCAAACAGGTAGAAAGACATTTATGATCAGAAAGTTCACCACCAGACCATTGGGACCATGCCATAATGGACATAATTGAGTTAATGAATGCTTCTCACCCATTGCAAGAGATTCATTGCCAAGTTATCTATTTATCCCGTCACACCACACAACGAGAACACTTTTGTTGTGAATCTGAGCCCGCAGGCTAGTCAATTTTACACAATGATCATCACTCTATTTCCATTCATCCCCTTGCATTGAATAGTTACTCTTCAAACCCAAGATATTCAACCATGAGCGTGCATGTCGAACGAGCTTAGCGCTACAGAAAAAATTGTCAAAGAAGTTCTCATTGAACTAATGAATGAAAGAGTAATGTCTAAAAGAGAAAAGTTTGCAAGTATTCGAGCGTCATATATGAGAGGATTGCAATCCAATCCGTTGACTGCTCATGGTGCCAGATCATCCCAACCATCAGCATAAAAGAGAACCAAACACAGAGATGACGTAGAAAATGAGAAGCAGATCCCGTCCATATTGCCCAATTACATCCCACCTTTGGCTGATGCAGTGAGTTGAGATAGTGTGCCAATAGATTTATATTACTCCATGATTACTATGTACCTCCCGAAAGGGATACACACAGTGAGAGTACAACAGGACAATATCACAACGTTGAAGTTTAGTGACTTCAACCTCAGAAATCACAAGAACTATAGTATGCTTACCCTGTATAAATACCTAACCAGGATGAAGGGGAAGACCTCAAAGATAATCCCCCAGCTATGGACGATGAACCTCATGCAGTCCACCCTATTAAATGTAATGAATATACCACACTTCGAAAGGCACCAGGAGCTGAATGTCTGTGTCAAGATTTTACTCTCATGTTACCATGGTGGTTACTTATGTCTAGACCATCGTATTACATTCGATATGACATTGATCTATAGGATCATGGGATTAAGTATGAAAGGACCCAACCCACAGGAGTTCTATCTAGGAAAATCCACAGATCGTGCACTAGCACAAAAGATCAAGGATACATACGACGATGTTCAAAAGGGAACACGAGGCTACAAGGTAGCCTCCATCCAGAATGGTGAAGTGTGCCTATCCTTCCATCTCATAGCTGGAAAGTTAATAAGGAAGAATAGACCTACGTAGATCACAGGCTTTGTCATGGACCTTGCAGAGAAGTGCGTGGAAGGCCTGTAGATGAATCGGGCAAAGTACCTAGTTAATCAACTAAAACTAGACTGTCATGAAGCATAGCATCAGGGATACGAGTTTCACTTTAGCTGGCTCTTGATCCTCATCGCCTTTGTTTCCTGTGAGATGTCAGAAGGTGCGACCTTCCTGGATATTAAACCATTTGATCCACTTGCTGCGAAGTTCACTACCCTCTGGTACTCGAGTGATATGGACAAACAGTGGCAGTCGAACGTTGTTTTTCATACCTATTACCTGTAGCTAAAGACAACCATCAAAGTTGGACCTTGCATGACTCTAAACATTCCAACCCCTAATGAAGTTTTGTGCAGATTGGCACTTCATCTACATAACAGAGTGAGTCGATGAACATAAGGAGCAACTTCAATCATACTACAAACTTAGGGAAGAGGACCTTGAGGAGATCACCAAGGACTGGTCCGCAGACCTCCTTCTTCCCGCAGACCCTCCAAAGATGTATGACCCTAACAGTTGAAAGACCATGCATAAAGAACATGATACACCAAGACCCGGCAGAATGAAGAAGAATGAAGAGGTCTAAGAATTAAGTAGTTCCTCAGGAAAGACTTCTTCAGTATCACTTGACCAAGGGGGTGATGACGAAGTAGAAGAACTAAATGGAAAAGGAGCCAAATAGAATCCAGGCGAAGTAACACCACCCAGAGACAAGGTTGATCCCTTGAAGAAGAGGAATGTTTCTCCCCCAAAACCTTCTTCCCAGGATAAATCGAAAGCCACCATGACCAAGATGAAGATTGTACATACTGTCGATGATTTTTACTTCATCATCACATCTCTCAATGACGCTTCATTGGAAATCGTGGAGAAACAAGAAGATAAGAAGGAGAAAATGTATGATAGAATTGAGGTTAAACTCTGAGGGGTACAACAGGCTCTTCAGTCCAGCTACGCATTCTCCACTACGCCTTTTCCATCAAGAGAACCAGAGTTGGGAGATGAGCCAGCCCAACTCCATTGATTAGCTGATGTGGTCGAAGCTTGCCTTCGTCACACTCAAGAAGAAACAAAACAAGCCACCAAGGACTTGAAGCAAGTGCAATGCATACTCGTAGAACAACAGAGAGTTGCAGAGAAGGAGAAGGTTTCTCTCCAAGCAAAGTTTGAATAAGAGAAAGCACAGATGCAACAACGAAAAGAACAATTGCTCGCAGAGAAACTCGAAGTGAAGGAAGCAGTCAACAGAGCACTCCACTCTGTGACAAGCTTAGAGCCACAAGCAAAATATTGAGTCACACATCAAGTAGAGAAGCTCGCAGAAGATATCCACCAACTATAGCAACGAATAGTAGAATTAGAGCTCCACACAGTGCCCAACACCATGCAGGATGTGAGGGATCAAAGAGAAGAAACTCCTCGAGGCGTAATTGAGAAAATAAAGTCCCTTTCCATGGAATATAAGAAACTCACTGATCGCATTGCCCAGACCTATGAGCAATTCAATAAGAATCCAGAACTAAAGGCACTGGAGTCACAACTCCAAGAGGTGAAGTATCAAGTAGAAACGATACAGGTGCAATTTAAGCCCCTGTCATATGTGGAAAGAATGAAGTGGTCCCAGGAGTAATGCACTGCACAGCAGTAGGTCCACACTATTCAGAGAAAATTCATGGAAGTGAATCAGAGGCTCCAACTTGTACAGGATAAGTCTTACCAACTATTCACAGAGATCAAAGGCCAAGGAGTGGAACTGAAGCAAGTCGTCACTGCAGCTGAACAACGCCTAGAGGGATATTTCAATGAAATAGTCATACAAGAGTTCATTGAACAAGAGGTTGTGACAAAACAATAAGTTGAAGCAACTCGAGGATTTTGAAGCAGAACTAGTTATATCAGAGTGACTTGGGATGAGTCACAGGTGAGTGTTGGGGGCTTGTTGGCCCTTGACCAAGTTTTGAGGAATCTTGTTCATGTTTGACCTATTTTGTAACTTCGACAAGTTGTCGAAGGCGGAGCACAAGATGAAGCGAAGATCGTAGGATATATGCCCCTTTTAGGGCCCTTTTTTGTATTTGGGATTATGTAACGGGTATGGGAATGTCGGCCCATGGGCTTTACCCATGCCTAGGCCTATTTTGTAATGTATAAATAGAAGGCTAGGAAAGGTAAGAGGAGGTAGTTGGAAGTTGACTAAGTGATAGAGTTGGATCTATGTGATCAAGAGTTGTAAGTGCTATGTGCATATAATGTGTTAAGACTTGCAAATATAAGTGCAAGTGATTGTAATAAACTGGTGTGCAGATTGTGTAAGAAGGCCTTTTGTTGTGACCTAACTTGGGGAAGGAGGATCTGGCGAGGTGCACACAGATATCCTATCCTATGCGGAGTGGATATTTTGGCTCTGTGCATTGAACAAAGATAATAAAGAAGAGAAGAGTTGGTGGACGTAGCCCCAGGGTGGGGGTGAACCATGTACATGTTGTGTTTCTCTGCATTGTGCGATGTGTTGATGTGTTTATATGTTAACGTTCTTAGTTATTTAATATAGATTAATGATTTGTTGATTCTTAGTGATTAATATTATGGATGGATGTTAGATCTGACTGATATACATATGCTTAGTTCTTGAATCTGCTAGATGTGATATGTTTTGTCATGCTAAGTGTTGATAGACGCTAGATCTGGTTGGATACTGCGATACTCTGTAATTAGGGCTTAACTGCACTATAACTGAGACTGAATATTGATGAATGTTAACTTTTGAGTTCTTTTTTAAGTGTTAGAATCACATATCTGTGTCCCAGCTAAGGTTGCATACATTTGATTCATGCAACCACCCCTTCCTCTACCTCGGGTGACACTTCATCTGCTTCGCAGGTGTTGCCAAAAGGGTCGATAGTTAGGGTTTTGTTGGTGCACTATTGTAGCATTGAACCCTGGGTCTGCCCCTATGCCAACAAGGATTTTCATAATGTTTTTTCTCTTCCAATAGTTTTAATACTATGTCAACATGTTGTAGATGTCCTTCCCAATATTTGTTGTATATTAGTATTCCATCAATAAATATTAACACAAATTTTCTAAGGAAGGTCTTGAAAATGGAATTCATCAAGCTTTGAAATGTTGAAGGTGCATTAGTCGGTTCAAATGGCATAGAAAAAAATTCTTAATGACCTTCATGTATTCTAAAAGTTATTTTAGGAATGTGTTCATGTCTCGTTATGATTTGATGATATCCTGAATGAAGATTCTACTTAGTAAAAAAAATTCTTCATGTAATTCATCTAATAATTCATCAATGGAAGGGATGAGAAAATTATCTTTTATGGTCATTTTTTTGAGTTGTCTATAATATGGAAACATATTCCATGAGCCATATTTTATTGTAACCAACACCAATGATGAAAAGAAAGAACTTTGGCTATGTTGAATGATGCCAACCTCTAACATTTCCTGGATCATGCATTCAACCTCACTCTTCTGTGCATATGGATACCTCTAAGTCCTAATGTTAGGTGGTACACTTCCTGGCTGCAAATGAATATCATGGTCATGATCTTGAGTAGGTGGAATACCCTTATGCATTTCACCAAATACATTGGAATTATTATTGATAATTATTTGGAGATTTGGTGGAGCAAAGGCTATAGATATTTGAACATCAAGTGGGAAAAATTGTGAAATTATACCTTGGTGTCCTTTTCTGATTAATTTTTCCATGCTATTATATATTATCACTTTATAGGTTTTCCCTTGGATACCTATAAGCTCAATTTCCTTTCCATTTGAGGAAAATCTTATAAAAATATTTTGAAAATCAAAGGCCACTATTCCTAGTGATTGCAACAATTGGACCTCTAATACAACATCAACACCCCCCATTTGGATGGAAAACATGGGGATATCCATAAAATACTCCCCCATGTTGAGATTAATACCATGGCATTTCCTTGAACAATTTATGGTACCTCCATTTGCAATCATTACTTGAAACGTTGGTGCAGGATATACAAACCAATTGAGATCTTTCGATAATTTGTAATTGATGAAATTATGGGTTCTACCTTAATCAATCAATACAATTACCTTTTTCTTTTTTATGTATCCTTATATATTGAGGCTTTTTGGAGTAACTATACCAACCAAAGCATGACAATATATTATTGGAGTAGTCTCTTCTAGATTTGGGTCTTGTGATGTTTCCAATTCTTAATCTTCTTCCTCTTCAGAGTCTATGTAGAATAATTTATTTTCACCACATTTATGCCCTTTACTGTATTTGTTGTCACAATTGAAACATATTCCTTTTTGTCTTATTTCATCCATTTGTTGAGGTGTCAACCTTGTTTCTTTAGGTAAACTATATTCTTCCTCTTCACATTCTATGTAGAATAATTTCTTCTCACTACATTTATTCCCTTAACTGTACTTTCTGTCACAATTGAAACATAGTCCTTTTTCTCTTCCTTCATCCATTTACTGAGGTTTCAACCTTTTTTGTTGAGATATGGTTGTCTTATGACCCCCAAAACTATCTTTTCCTCCAATGCTATACTTGTGTGTAGCCTTTTGGCATGAATATGCTGAGCATTTTGCATAGCTTCCATAATACGTGTAGGTTGTCTTAAGAAAATTTCATGTTTAATGTCTTCTTTTAATCCACCCATGTAATCTTCCAACAAGTCTTCATCACTTAGGTTATCCACCCTTGTGGCCATTACTAGGAATTATGAATTATATTCTTCAATATCACCTAACTGTTTGATTCTTGTCAATTGACTGAAGTAGTCATGTTCCCAAAATTTCCCATACTATGATTCTAAGTCTCTTGTGCGCACAAAACCACCCTTAAACAAAATATTATCAAGCACCATTGCAAAATCAGAGTGTGCACATGTCCACATGAGAAAACATCTTTTTTATAATTAATGTAGATATTAAAAACAACGTCACTTGGACCTAATATAGTAGCAAATGGGGCACCTTGCAAAATAGTGAACTATGTTCTTTACTGAAGAAATGAAGACGATATCACACCCAAATTTTGTTTGAGATATTCAAAGGGTTCTCTTGGTAATGGCTTGGTAAAAGTATATTCAATCTACGTTTTGGAAGGAACATAGTCTAGTTTGACCACCTGATCCTGAACCTGTTCTATGAGAAAATGATATTTGATTGGTATGTGCTTAGTCTTAGAGTGTTGAACAAGGTTTTTAGAGAGATTAATAGCACTTGTATTGTCACACATGATGGAGACATGTTGGTTATAGGGAAATTGAATATCCTTAAGATTTTATTTAATCCACGACACTTGAGTATAGAAGGATGTTGCAACTATATATTGTCTTTAGATGTAGAGTGAGAAATGGAAGTTTGTTTCTTACTGAGCCAAGACACTAAACAACTTCCAAGGAATAATGTGCCTCCACTAGTTCTTTTTCTATCATCAATACTTCCTACCTAGTTTGCATCTATATAATCTCTAAGAATTGGGTTTGTGTATTTTGGATACCGCAAACCATAATCAACAGTTCCTTGCAAGTATCTAAATATTATTTTAATTGCAAGAAAATGAGTTTCCTTAGGATTTTCTTTAAATCTACCTACCAAACCCACTGCTTGTATGATGTTGGGCCTTGAATTTTTGATATGAGTAAGTTTTCTATCATAGACCTCTACATTGTTTGATCAATTTCTACAGTATCGTCATCTTTGTTGAATTTCCAACTGGTAGTCATAGGAGTTCTCACTGATGTGCAATTTTCCATGCCAAACTTCTTGAATATTTCCTTGAGTAATTTACTTTGAGAAACAAAAAATCCTCTTTCTGATTGATGAATCTATAGACCAGAAAAGAAGGAGAGTTCCCCCAACATAGACATCTCAAGATCTTGCTACATTGTAGCTGCAAACATATTAATCATTAATTCAATGTTACCGCCAAAGAGAATATCATCAACATACACTACAATAATTAACAAATCATTACCATCAACCTTGATGTATAAGTTTCTATCAAAAAATCATTTTTTGAATCCTTACTGGTGTAAATGAATGTCCATTCTATAATACCAAGCTCTTGGAGCCTATTTTATCCCATACACGTCTTTCCTTAATCTACAAACATAATCATTTTTTTCAATTAGCTAAAAACCCTCAGGTTCCTCCACATAAACTTCTTCCTCTAGGTCTCCATTTAAAAAGGCTTATTTAACATCAATCTGATAAAATTTAAACTTTTTATAACATGAAAATTCCAAAAGAATTATGATTGCTTCCATTCTTGCAACAAGGGAAAATGTTTCTTCAAAGTCTACACCTTCTACTTGAGCATACCCTTTTGAATACTTGTATATCCTTATTCCTGACTATCTTTACATCTTCATTAAAAATGTTTCTGTATACCCATTTAGTTCTAATTACATTCTTGTCATTGGGTCTCAGGACTAGATCCCAAGTCTTGTTTTTCTCTATTTTCTCCAGATATTTGTTCATGGATTTGACCCAATGCTCATCCTGACTTGCTTGCACAAATTTTTGTGGTTCACTCATGGATAGTAGTGAAAAATTTGTAGAACTAGATGCATCTATTAGTTTTCTTCTAATTTGTACACATGTTTCCTCGTTTCCAAGAATATGACTCTCTGGATGATGCTTTTGAACATACCTTGATGGGTTCTTTGGCTATGAGATTTCTATTCTCTCCTCTTCTTCTAAATCCTCTTTTTAGTTTTTCCCATATATTTTGTCATCTTGTAACTCATTGTTGATTGATTCATCATATTGATCATTATGGTGCTGATTTCTCACTAGATGAAGTGGTCCCTCATCTAATTTTACATCTATTCTCTCAATTATTTTATGGAGCCTTTTGTTGTAGAAATTTTATCCTTTACTTATGGAGGAATATCCTAACATGATACCTTCATCATATCTAGAATCAAACTTACCTAAGTTGTCTTCATTTCTTTTAAAGTAGGATTTTCTTCCAAAAAATTTGAAGTGTTTTATTGATGTTGGTCTTCCATTCCATGGCTCAAAAGGGGTTTTATTTCTATTTAATCTTATATGTTCTTTATTCAGAATGTTAACAACAGTTTGAAAAACTTCACCCCAAAATATTTTGGGTACTTCTGATTCATCAAGCATGGCCTTGGCCATTTATTGAACTATTATGTTCATCCTTTCTACTACTCCATTTTGCTTCGGGGTTTTGGAAATACCAAACTATCTCTTCATACCATTATTTTCACGATAATCATTGAATTCATTAGATGTGAATTCTCCTCCTATGTTTGATCTTAGGAACTTTGTTTTTAAATCCATTTCATTTTCTACTTGTTCTTTGAAGATTTTTAAATTTTCAAAAGCCTCAAATTTGTGCTTCAACAATCCAACCCAGGTCATTATGGTATAGTCATCAATCAAAAAAATGAAATATATTTTACCTTGAGGTGATTGTGTACTAGTATATCCACAAAGATCTATATGAATCCACTCAAGAGGTCAACTGGTGGAGTGTTCTCTTGCCTTCAATTAAACTCTTGATTGCTTTCTGAACTGACACGACTTGCATACAATATTCTCAGGTATGGAAATTTTTGGCATATCTCTCACAACATCCTTTATTCCTAGCTTAACAAGATGATTAAAGCTAATATGATCTAGTCTTTTGTGCCAAATACATCTCTCATCAGTTTTACCAATGCAACATTTTTCTTTTCCTTCTTCTAGAACATACACATTCTCTGAACTTCTAACTACATTTACAATAGTATTCTCTATATTCACATCCATTACTTTACAACCTTTTGAATGAAAGAGAACAAAGTGTCCTTGGTCACACATTTGACTTACACTCAACAAGTTATGTTTTAGATCATATACATAAAGTACATTATGTTCTTTTCTCTTTCCCTTCTTAAATTCATCTAGTACAACACTTCCTTTTCCTCTAATTCTAGTTGGAGCATTGTTTATAAAAGTAACATTACCACCATTTTCTCCACTTAGGAATTCAAACTTACTCTTATATATTTCCATCTGCATGGAGTAGACACTGTCAATATACCATTGATTTTCTTGATTTTTGGCATACAGAGCTAGTCCACAATTTTCTTTGCTTTTATTTTTCTTCCTCCAAACCTTGGTAAAATATTCTTGTCTGTCTCGCTTATAAATATCCATCATCTTGTTTCTGCATTCAATTTCCTCGTGTCCAAAATTATTGCATATGTGGCACTCGAGGTCATTTAGTAGAGTGGAGAAGGAATTTTGAAACATAGTCATTCGAGTTTTATTGAATCTCATCCCTATATTTATGTAATGTCTAAAAGTTTTGCAACTCACAACCTTATGTCCAAAGTTACCACAAGAGAAAAAACATCCACATAAAAAATTTGGATGCCTTGGAAAGAAAAACATACTTGTAGGAATCGGTCTTTGTCTGTCAACTTGATAAGATTCAGGAACTTATTATTTTCTTGCTTCATATTTTTTTGCATAGTTGGGATGATCCAATTATGATTGCTTCTTCTTTTCATATTTTGTTTTATTAGGATGAATTTATTTTCCCTTGAGATAATTTGCATAACTTGTAGGTTTCTCACTGGTTGACATGCTGGTGCTTGATTCTCCTTTGACAACTTTCAGAATTTCCTTATATCCTAGCCCTATCTTTTTCATCTGGTGATCTATGATTGTTGAGAATGTTATCTAGAGTTTCATATCCTTTTATGAATTTTCTTCCCTTCTTTTGGAATATTGAAAATACATACCTCTGTCTGATGCTATTCCTCCAATATTTGTCTGTCCTCGCTGCTGCTCTGCCCAAACTCTACCCAAAATCGAATCCTTCCTCCCTGCCAGCTAGGAACAAGGCCTATCTGACTCCCTATCTCTAGGATTCCGTGAGGATTCTTGGACCCCAAGCCCAAAACTCCCAGCAACCGATGCACCCCTACAATAGTTCACCCAAACTCCAGATTAGAAAAATACCCTAAACAGAAAATACAGTCCCTGCTCTCAAAATGCTCCCTTTCCCCCAAAATTCCAAAAGTTCTTCTCCCGAATGCCTCTGCCTCCTCATATCCTCCCTCCATTCACTACCTCCTACCTTCCTTTAATGCCACCCACCTTATCCCTCCATTTAATACCTTATCCATCCATTCAATACCCTATCCCTCCATTCAATACTTTATCCCTGCATACGTAAAGTTTTCTAATAATGAATTAAAAGTTATTAAGTCTTTAATTCATTACCCAACATTAAATGTGTTAATTAATCAACATATATTAATCAATAAATAAATAATCAATTAATTAATTAATATTATTAATAAACAATCATTATCTAACTAATACACATTAGGACAGTTAATTATTTAATTAATTATACTTGATAAATCTTAAGCAATCATTTAACTAGGGTTGTTACATACGCGCACCCTTCAGAAAACTTTGTCCCGAAGTTAAAGTATTTTATGATACAAAGGAAAAGAAACATGGTTCGCACATTCATAAGAAATAACCGACATTATTAGTAAGTAAGCCAAGAAACTCATTCATACTAGTGTACATGTGCAAAAAATGCATGTGTAGCTAGTACATACAAGTCTCGTTCATGTACTAATATCAATAACTATCATCTCTATAGTAATTTCCATATGCATCCAATCCATTCAACAAGACTATTCATTTTATAAAATACAATAAACCAATCAAATGTTTGTGAAATATTTTAATTACAATTATCTAGCTCAGCAATGTTATTTAGACAATTGTAGTTTAGTTACATAATTATGAATATTCATATATATCCATTTTCTTTTAGAAGGAAAAACAATAAATTCCACCATAAGACAAATATCCATACACTCTCAACTATTTCTACTCATCCTTCCTCCCTAACTTACATCCATATTCCATTCCTATCCTTCCTCTTCCGGACTATTTTGGAGCGTCAACTATATTGACCTAACTCCAAATAGAACCCGTAAGCAGAAGTGTCACTATCTTGACCAAGCTTCCCCAGCAGGAAACTGACAGTCATCATCACACGTCTAGGGGAGTGTGAGCTAACACCTTCCTTCCATGACTTCAGGTTTTGGAGGATACACAGTGGGAAATGCCTCCACTCCTCCTAATCATGACTAGGGTCCACACCCTACAATGGAATGTACAGTGGCATCGTGTTGCTGGGATTTTTGTCATTGTCTATTCTATTTTGGGTAGTCTCACCACTTGAAATCCTGCACTAGTCCACATATCATAGCAATGCATCCAAACCAATATAATTTCACATACAAGGATTCATACCATATTGTTTCTCGACCAATGGTCATGACATCCACTTTCATCATCATTATCCCTTGGCTATTTCCTAGCCCATAACCTGCAGATTAGTCTGTAACACAAAATCATACTTATCTATGCATTATTATCATGTAATT
>JZKD02S0136864.1:1011823-1022797 GCA_000966675.3 Picea glauca
CATTCTAATAGCATTTAAACCTTCATAGGATTCTCATTCACACAATATGTCGCATCATATCCATCATCATCAATAACAATTAGACATTCATATAATTTACATTCACATAGTAGATTGCATCATATCCATCATCATCAATAACATTTAAACATTCATAAAATTTACATTCTCACAATATATCGCATCATATCCATCATTATCCAAATACATTTAAACATTCATAAAGATTCATACGCCTTAAAATTTCAGGTGTATCATTTAATAGTTTCACTTGTGAATAGAAAAGAAAGGTGTGTAGGCCTCAGGTAATCTTGGTTGTCTAAGTCAAAAGGTGGTGCTACATACACCCAATCTTCAAGAAACACATTCTTGAGGTGGTCAAAAAAGTGAGGGATAATCTCTTCGTAGTGTCTCGACGTCTTCCTAAGTAGCAGATCCTGGACTATACTTGTCCCACTGGACCTTAACTTGGTCTACTAGACGGTTCCTGAGCTGTCAGACTCTACGGTCCAATATGCATAATGGTTCTACCGTGAGGGTTCCCACATCTGATACCTGCAATTCCTTCCAATTTAGTTTATGTGATTCATCAGCAACATAATGACATAAAACAAATACATGAAAAACATTATGAGTTTTATGCAGGTGGGGTGGCAGTACGAGATGTTAGGCAACGGGTCCAATTTTCTCTTGGATTCTAAACGGTCCTATAAATCATGGTGACAACTATATCCCCTTTCCAAACCATATGGTACTCTTATTGGGCATGATACAAATGAAAACCTGGTATCCCACTTTATAACTTCGGTCGGTCCTGTGTGCATCCGCATAACTTTTATGCCTATCCTGTGCTTCCTTTAGTCTCTGCCCAATATGAACCACATGTTCCTCCATCTCTTGAATCAATTTTGGCCCAACTATCACTCGGTCTTCTAATCTATCCCAACTCAACAACGTTTTGCATGGCCTTCCATACAGATCTTCGTAGGGTGGCATTCCGATGGAGCTATGAAAACTGTTATTGTAGGCAAACTCTACCAAAGGTAGGTACTTCTCCCAATGGGTTTTATTATCCATGATATCCATCCTGATCATGTCTTCCATGACCTGATTTACTCTCTCAATTTTCCCATCTGTTTTAGGATGATAAGTTGTGCTTAAGTTCAACTGAGTCCCCAACGTTGACTGCAAACTTCTCCAAAACCTAGAAGTGAATTTGGAGTCCCTATCTGAAATAATCTTCTTAGGTATCCCATGCAAATGGATGACCTCACTTACAAACACACGTGCCACATCAGTGACATCATAAGTGTCTCTTACTGAAATAAAATGAGCACTCTTGGTTAACTTATCAACTATCACAAGAATGGCATTGTGTCTATGAGATGTGAGCAAAAACCCCACTACAAAATCCATAGAGATGACTTCCGACTTGGACATAGGAACATCATGTGGTTGTAGGAGGCCTACCGGGTGATGGTGGTCAGCTTTCACTTGTTGACACTCTAGGCATTTGGTGACAAAATGGACTACATCATGCTTCATGCCTACCAATAAGAAAAGATTCCTCATGTCTGGGTACATCTTCTTCACACCCGGATGTGCACAATAAATTTCTCTATGGGATTCCTTCAGTATGATTCTTCGAATATCCCCATCGTCAAGAATGTACATCCTTCCCCAATATCTCAATAGTCTGTCTGCTTCCATACTATATCCTTCATACTTTGGATTTAATTTCCTCCCACTCTGGAAGTTTGAAGTAACCTTTAAATACCAATTGTCTCCCTGGAGTTGCGTCAACACACGTTCCCTCAGATTGACCTTTAAGGGTACCAAGGAGAAGACTCGTGGTCTCCTACTCAAGGAATCTGTGACCACATTTTCCTTCCCCTTGATGTATGAAATACCAAAATCGTACTCACTCATAAACTCACTCCATTGCCTTTGTCTAGCATTCAGATCCCTTTGAGTGAAGATATGTTTTAAACTTTGATGGTCCATTTTGAGCTCAAAGTTTCACCCCACAAGATAGTGCCTACAAAGTTTCAGAGCTAGCATTACAAGTACCAACTCTAAATCATGAGTTGCGTAAATATCTTCGTGTTTCTTCAACTTCCTTGATGCATAAGCTATCACTCCTCCATTTTGCATTAGCATGGCCCCCAACCCTTGCTTCAAGGCATCCATGCAGACTGTGAAGTCCTTTTCCATATCCGGCACTCGTAGAATTGGCGCACTAGTTAGTAACCCCTTAAGCTCAATGAATGCACTATCACATTCTTCTGTCCATTCATACCTAACCCCCTTACACTGCAAAGTGGTGACGGGTTTCACTATTTTAGAGAATCCTTCAACAAATATCCGATAATAACCTACTAGCCCCATGAAGCTTCTCACCTCATGGGCATTTTTCAACACTGGCCACTCCATAATGGCCTTTACCTTTTCTGGGCCCACAGAGATTCCTTCACCGAAAGTGATATGACCTAAATAATGGATCTCTTTCTAGAAGAAGGAACACTTCAACAACTTCCCATACAATTTGTTCTCTCTAAGGCAGGACAACACCACTCGCAAGTGTTCCTCATGTTCTCTTTCGTTCTTGGAATATATGAGGATGTCATCTAGAAAGACTTATACAAAATTTTCTAAGTACTTCTGGAATACTCCGTTCATGAGGGTCATGAATACTGTTGGCACATTGGTCAATCCGAAAGGTACTATGACAAACTCGTAATGCCCAAACCGAGTTCGAAAGGAAATTTTAGGAATATCACCTTCCTTAATCCTTAACTGGTGATACCTTGATTGCAAATCAATATTTGAGAATACCACTGCTCCTTTCATTTGATCGAAGAGGTCATCTATTCGCAGCATTGGGTACCTATTTTTCACTATAGCACGATTCAAGTCCCTGTAATCTATACACAGTCATAAGGAACCATCCTTCTTCTTTACAAAAGTTACTGGTGCACCCCAAGGTGAGACATTGGGCCTTATTAAACCTAATTCTAGTAACTCCTTCAATTGCATTTGCAAATCACAAAGTTATGGCACTGTCATCCAATACAGAGTCTTGGAAATTGGTTCTGCACCAGGTTTTATCTCAATAGTAAAATCAAGCTCCCTCTCAGGAGGTAACCCTGGTAACTCGTTCAGAAAAACATCTTTAAACTCTAACAATACTGGGTAGTGATCTAAGGAGGGTCCTTTCTTTTCATTCACTTCTTCAACGACATAAAGTCGACACCCTTACCTCATACACCATTTAACCTTCATAGTTGAGATAAAGCGTAGAGACACCTGTCTCTGTACATTGTGGATCTCTACTGGTCTTCCTTCATCATCGACACAAAGCACTCTTTTTGCGAAAAAATCTACCAAAGCTTGATGAGCTTCTAACCAATCCATTCCAATGATTAGGTCATATGCCCTGAGAGCAGTAACGTAAACCTTCAACCTGGTAGTACACACTCCCAGGTATACTATACAATTATCAACACTAGGTCCCATCGCTTTTTTTTCCCCCGAAGCCATCTCAACTTGTTTAATGTCATCGTGCTTGTAGGCTGCCAACCCACTCTTTTCTAATGCATATGGTGAAATGAAACTATCCATAGCACCAGAATCAAATAAAATCTTAACATTGATATGATTTAGCATACCTGATGACTCCACCACTGTTGATTGATGTTCTGCCTAGTGATTATTAACTCCTGCATAAATCTGGTGCCTGCCACTTGCTCTTCCCATCGAGGCCTTTCCTTCTCTATGCACAAATCCCGATTGTAACTCTGGGCAGTCACGCTGGTAATGGGGTCCTCCACATCCCCAACAGTTAATAGGATATTGAACCTACACATTGTTCTTTGACTGTCTCTGAAATGAGTTCCTTCCCTTGGAACCCCTGCCCCTACTAGTTGCTCCCTGAGACGGTCGTGGACCTGCCTGCGTCATTGGTGATGAACGAGATGCTGCACTCACTTCCATTGAAATCCCTATAGCTACTGTCCTTGGTGTCACTCTATTACCATATGGAGGTGGAATTAATCCCCCTCCCCTGGGAAATGTCCTAGGGGCCTTCCCCATGAATCCAAGACGATGCAGAAAGGTCAGTCTCATACCTCTAGTTAAGTTCATGTGTTCCTCCGCATAATGTGCATTTTCCACTGATTCTACTACTGAAGACAGTTTCCACATCTTCTCCATAGCCCTTATCTTAGGGTTTAACCCATAGACAAAGTTTTCTTCCTATCGTTGGTCATTATCCATATCTGAAACATATTTGACCAATTCCATAAACCTAATCTCATATTCTTCTACAGTTCTGTTTCCTTGTACTAGAGCATGAAACGCTCCTCCCTGTTGTTCCTCAAAGTAAGATGGTATATATTTCCTTCGAAACCTCTCCTTGAAAAGTTCCCTAGACACGGTGTCCAGGGTAATATGTAGTTTCCTTTCCAGGTTGCCCCACAAGTTCAAGGCACTGTCTCTCAACTGGAAAATCGTTATTTTCACCTTTGAAGTGGATGCATAGTCTCTTAAGGAAAAACACCTTATCATACCTTCCAACCATGTTTTTGCACATTCACTGGCCCGACCCCTGGAAAACTCCGAAAGTTTGATCTTCTGGAGTTCTCTAGTGATTTCTTTGGGTGGAGGTCCTCCCCCTGAATCCCTCGACGCTTCTGGATTACCTGTTCCAAATGGTGGGGAATCCACATCGATCCCTATTGGTTGATGCCCCTTTAAAGTCTCATTTATGGCCTCTAAAGAGTGCAGTATGAGAACTATTTTAGGCGATGGTGGTGGCGACGCTGGTAGTCCCTACGATGATGCCCCTCTGCCTCGATTTCCTCAAGACCTTACCATCCTGTATATTTTAATCTGCATCAACCAAAGTTGTCAAGGTGAGTTCAAGGATATTTCACATTTGTGCAACTTAAACTAGAAAACAGGGTTAGGCGTAAGTTTTTTTTTACTTATCTATAAACAGACATTACTCTCTTTAGGGGAGGTGGCTAGGTTAGGGTTAAGCGTCTAAGCTTGATGTCTTTGCCTAAGGAAACTATTGTCTCCCTCGCCTAGTAGCTACGCTAGCATTGCACCATACTTGCTAATTTCTCTATCTTACCTGCCCAGTATGCATGAATCCCCCTCCCTCTTATCTGGTTCTAAGTCCTTAACCTTTCGCTAAAAACAATCTAATTAGTCGCTTTAACTAGTTTTAAATTTAAGCATGAATTATAAATTTTAAATATAATTAAACATAATTTTAATTATAAATACATTTAAAACATGGTTAATTAATTAAAACATAATAATATTGATCATGTTTTAACACATAATACTTTAAATATAATTGAAGGGCAACATAAATTTAAATATAATTTAATTATAATTTGAACAAAATTTAAGAATTTTAAATTTAAACTATAAATAACTTAAACTCTAAATTAACTATATATAATTTAAATTATATTCTAGTTATTAAAACATTAAAATTTAACATTAAATTTAAATTAAAACATTAAATTTAAATTAAAACATTAAAATTTTAACCAAAATAAACATAAATGAATAATAATAAAAATAAATAAATAAATAAAATAAAATAAAAACTAAATAAGAATAATAAAAAAAACAATTTTAACGTGGGTAGTAGGTCCTCGCATGAGGCCCATGTGCCCTTCCCTCACCACGCTCATTCCCAAGCCTACATGCCTCCCTAAACGAACCCTAAACTATCCTCAACCCTAACACTCCATCACTGCCGCCTATCTCACTATGCAAATGCACCCTGGGCTTCTCCCTCTCTGCTACTATGGCGGAGCTATTGTAATGGTTGCAGGCTCCTCCCTTATGTCTTGGCACTAGTCATAGTTGCTCCCTCTCGTGGGATCCTCGGATACCCTATTTTGTTTTTCTTATTTTTATCTTTGGCTGGGCCTATGGGCTACGTGCTTGGTTACAGTGACTCGTTATTTTCTTGTTTTGGTTGTGTGTGTGGTTGCAGGTCGCGTGGATGAGTTATGTAAACAAAGGTTCCCCCTTGGGCTCCTCCTCCATGTGAATTGGTCTGATGTTTGGAGGTTGGGATCGAATTCCCCCACGGCTATCATCTTGTAGTGGTTGTTGCAGAACCAGTCGTGATGGATTCAAATTTCCTGAGGGCATTCCCACAGGAATCCCAAGTTCACAGTGGTTGGAGCAGCATCTGTTTTCTTCCAGGTGGGGCCATATCAGAGGTACTAGTGATATCTGGCCAGGTGAGGGAGGAGGCATTTTTGGGTTGGCGTTAACCTGATAGACTATCCTATATTTGTTTTTTCTGTTGTACATCATGCAGACTGCCTTATTTGTTTAACGCTCAAAAGGCTCCTCCTTGGCTTAGCATATGGCATTCACTCGGTCTCTTTTGACTTGTTTGTTGCGATAGCTCTTGGACTTGGTTGGATGCCCCTCTTGTGACCTTGTGTTTCCTCTGGTGCTTTGGTCAGCGACTGGGCTGTGTGATGGTGCGCACTACCATGTGGGTGCCTTGGCAACCCAACCTTTGGTTACCTATGTGTTGGTGTGTTGTTGATGCTTGTGCGCTGGTGCTTTGGATGATAACCTACTCTACTCCCATATTCTTTCTAAGCTTTCTTTAACACATGCAGTCCATTGTTCTTTGCTGTCACATAGATGGAAATATCTGTGGATAGTTTTACCCCACCTCAAAGTTTCTAGTCTGTGTTTTAAAGAAAAAGTAATTGATCGTATGATTCTCTTTCATTATGGTCCCCTTGAAAGTTTTGAACTTTCGTTAACCGATTCTTGTGGAATTGATAACAACATCAATGACAAATTGTTTTGGAGATGGCTTTGTTTTGCATCTACAAAAGGAGTCAAGGAAATCACTCTAAAAAAAATCGTTTTAACAACTTTACTATAGGCTCAAAACCCCACCTGGGTAAGTTCAAAATCGTTGGATTTTGCAGAATACCAAGTCATCTTGGCATAATCCATCTCAATCCACTTCAATCCACCGGTTACGTGGCCATTTTTCTGGCAAGTATGTTCTTCTTCTTTCCCGAGACTAGATTTTTAGAGCCCACAGTCAATTGGCTCGGTAGAAAATTACATTTTTTTATGTTTTATTTCTGTACTAGGTCTGACCCTTCTCTTTTGGCCTGGATCTGCTACTAGTTTCCCATCCATGTCTTACTAAATTTTTTTACTTTTTCCTCATCCGGGTCTTATGAAATTTGCTAATCTTTCCTCATCTGACTCAAATTCTGTATGTGTGGTCATTCAGGGTTTCCAAGAGAAATATTGTCATAGTTCCAGTATGCAATTCGAAACTCAAATTTCGAGTAGTGAACACGTATGCTGCCCATTTTTGCTTGATGTATGTGCTTGGCTTGGTTTGGCGATTAGGTGTTAGGCTCGGTCTAGTTTGGTAGTTGGGTGTCTTCTTTAGGTTAGGGTTTTCATGTTCATTTTTTTTGTTTTCTCTTTTCTATATTTGGAAGGTCTGGGTTCGATTCCCTTCGACCACCATATCCCGTGGATTTTACTCGTCTCTTTGGTTAATGCTTAGTATTATGTGTTGGATTTGGTGCTAAGTTTGTTATTTTGGCTCATGGACTTGTAAGAATACAAATAAAGAACAGGGCCCAGTAATATGTATCACATAGCCTTTGATGTGGCCTCTTCCTTGGCTCGACTAAGGACTGGATTAGGTATAAAACCAATAGTTTTTTTGTTTTTTTTTAAACAATAAATTTTTTTGGAATGCTTGAACAATATTCACACACAGGGATTATATATATATATATATATAATTGTTTTTTTTTAATTTAGTTCGGTATTATTTCTTTTATATTTCTTATAATAAATTATAAGCATAAGTAGAAAAGGAGGGATAGTTAGATAAAATCTCTGACTAAGAGATAACACAATCTATTTGGGAGATGAATGCTCAAATTATCATGTCGAAGCATTTAGATTTAAAATTTGGGGTCTTGAAATTTCTGGCAAAGATTTTCTGGTTCTAAAATTTTGAAAATGTCTTAGATCTTTACAAAACAATAACTTAATTAGATTTATCAATTTTTTTTTTATATAGTTATTGTTATATCTACTTCGGGAATTCCCATAGGCTCTAAGAGTTAGAACCAGTGCTCTGATACCATGTGTAAGGTCTCTGTCCCACAGAGCCTTATAAAACACAAGAAAAAATAAAGAATAAAACAAAATTATATCTTGTACAATTTAATCATCATCTTATAATCGTTTATTATTCAACATAAAGTTTATTTATGAATAGAATGAAAATAAACTAATGTAACAACCACATAACACAACATTTTCATGAAAATTCATACCTCTATCTAATGTTATTTCTCCAATCTTCGTCTGTCCTCGCTGCTGCTCTGCCCAAACTTTGCCCAAAACCGAATCTTTCCTCCCTGCTAGCTAGGAACAGAGCCTATCCGGCTCCCTAGCCTCAAGATTCCATGAGGATTCCTGGCCCCCGAGCCCAAAACTCCCAGCAACCGATGCACCCCTGCAGCAGTCCACCTAAACTCCAGACCAGAAAAATGCCCCAAACAGAAAATATAGTCCCAAACAGAAAATACAGTCCATGCTCTCAAAATGCTCCCTTTCCCGCAAAATTCCAAAAGTTCATCTCCCAAATGCCTCTGCCCCCTCATATCCTCCCTCCATTCACCACCTCCTACCTTCCTTTAATGTCACCCACCTTATCCCTCCATTTAATACCTTATCCCTCCATTCAATACCCTATCCCTCCATTCAATACTTTATCCCTACATATGTAAAGTTTTCCAATAATGAATTAAAAGTTATTAAGTCTTTAATTCGTTATCCAACATTAAATGTGTTAATTAATCAACATATATTAATCAATAATTAATTAATTAATTAATCAATTAATATTATTAATAAATAATGATTATTTCACTAATACACATTAGGACAGTTAATTATTTAATTAATTATACTTGATAAATCTTAAGCAATCATTTAACTAGGGTTGTTACATGGATGCAAAATGACCAATTTTGTAACAGTTGAATGGTAACATACCTTTATAATTTCTAGAGCCCCTCTTTAGTTTCCTTACAACATTAGCTACTTATTCATTTGAGAAGTGTTCATAGGAATCATGATATTGACATGTTGATGATTTGACAGATTCCTTGAATATTGCATCCTTCAAATTTGGTTGTTCTTTCCTAGTCCTCATCTCATACGCAATCAATATTCCATGGATTCTATCGATAGTCATTTTATATAATTCATGAATTTCGTCTATATAAAAAAAATTTGCATCAAGTATTGAAGGAAGAGACCTCAATACCTTCAGAACCACCATAACTTCTTCAATATTTTCACCTAGCCCTTTCATAGTGTTTACAGACTCATCTACTCTAAGAAACAAACCTGTAATATTTTCATCTTCACTCATCATCAGGATTTCAAATTGCATTATATGAGATTGAAGTTTGGCCAACTTTAATTTCTTGTCTCCTTCATAATTTTTTACCAGTTTGTCCCATATTTCCTTTGTGGATTCCAACCGCGTCACTTTAAAAAATTATGTTTTTGAAATCCCACTTTTGATACCATTCATAGCTCTTGAATTACTATAGTAATTTTTCTTACCAGCTTCATTAGTTGGAATATTTGTTGGGATTTTATAACCATCTACCACAATCTTCCATACTTCCATACCAAGAGAAATCAAGTAGGTCTTCATTCTGATTTTCCAAAATTCAAAATTTGTTCCATTGAACAAAGGAGGTCTGGGGGAAGAAGAAAATAAAATCTTGACTTGCCATAATTTCTATGTGATCTTCCTTCTAGTTTTTAGGCTACTACTGAAGGAACCTCTCTCTCATACTAATGGTTGAAACTCACACCAATACTAAAAGGGGAGGGTGGGGGGGGGCAGGGGGTGAATCAATATTGTATCAATTTTCTTTAATTTAATTCATTTCAATGACTTAAAGTTATTTATAAGTGCTTATTGTTATCAAACAATATGTACTTTCCCAAATCCCAAGGCAAGTGGATGCAATATTTGCATAACAGGGAGTGACCTATCACTGTCACCTTAATAGGAAACCCATTTCTATTTAGGAGTATGTCAATGTACCCCAAGTGAGACATCCCCAGTGACCTAAAAGGTTGATGACTAAGGAAAAGGATGCAAGAAATCCCCCCACTTATCACTGGTCACTCAAGTCAAAGGTTCTTTGTGTCTTATAGAGATGAAGCAAAAGGAAAATAAGGTGTACCTTCCCATAATAAGACAACAAATAGAAAAGAGTGGAAACTTTCAAGTACCAAATGATGTTAGTTCTTCATCAGGCCATGAACCTCTGAAAAATAAGTAAGATGATATAAAACTACAACAACAATAAGTATTTTGTAACAACCACAATAATTATTCCTTGAATTTTCTTGAAAAAGACAAGAAAATGTAACTTTAGGTTGGCATAATGATGCCTACTTGTCACAAGAAAAATTGGCAATATTCAAACCAGCATTTAATGTCACTTTTGAAATAAATTTGTTGTTGTTAGATGGTTGTAGCAATATTTTGCAATAAAAACAAGTTAGTTATCAGATTAATCTAATTTAGGGTTAGTAGAGGTTAGTGAATGTTTCAAGGAAGATAGTTTGAGAGTTGTTTTGATCAATCAATCACTATAGTGAGTAGAATAGTGCCTTTATATGGTAATGGAGTCTATAGGTGACGGTTTTCTCTTGGAAGAAATAACACAATGATTTTACTTGCCTAAGGAAAAAGGATGGATGGAAAAGGTGTTGTCTCTTCAAGGCCTTGTTGGAAGATTGATTGTTGTCATTGATGTCAACCCTAGTCATGGGTTTTGGACCACAAGATTGATAAAGGTATTTGGACATGAAGGAAAATGCACATGCATATACAACACC
>JZKD02S0136864.1:1026972-1045192 GCA_000966675.3 Picea glauca
ATCAATGTCAATCACATCTAATAATATAATTTCCCAAACAAATGCTCAAAGGAATTATGCAGTTTAACAAGTCAGGTTTGGAGAAGGTTTCAGAGTGTCCTATTGGGATAATCCTACTTAAGTTTGGGGTGTTTCCTAGGTGAGAGACAATCCAAGACATTTAATTGTGTGTGAAGTGGCATGGGGGGGGGGGTTTATGCATGGGGTGCAATGATAACAGGGAAATGTACATCTTACATGTGGGTGCCTTTGTAGAGGTTGAGTTGCACCCTGTCACAGATGCCATTCTTTCCTATCCCATTCAAGCCTTTTATTTTAGTATTTATTTATTTTTAACTGTTTATTTTATACTTCAATGGAAGAATTGAGGGACATTGTCTTGGCTTGGTGACTATAGGTGACAACTTTACCCACAAGCGTTTCACGGAGATGAGAAGGTTGGCTCGTGATGAGACCCCATTTATCTTGGCTATGCCACCAATAGCCACTACCCTGGTTTGGTGACCAGATAGATGGTATTGTCACACTGCTACATTCCCATGTTCATAATAGGTCGATTCATGATGAGACCTCCCATCCACCAACTAATACCTTTAGTGTTTATTTATATTATGGGTTACCTTTTCTTATAGAGAATCATTTTACTGCTTTCTCGTGAATATTTGGGCGAAGCATCTCAAAGGTTTCATTTTGGATTTTAACTCTTTCCAACTAATTTTACCCTTTGGTCCTTTATCCCCTTCTTCCCACCAAGAAAGGTACAACCCTTCCTAGTGTGGAAAACCCAATACTTGAAAAAGGGCAGGGGGAAATGAGAGGAGTAAGGATGGAAAGTGGTAAGTACAGAGGGAATGGATGATAACCTTTCATATACCCACCTAGTGGCAACCCATCCTAAAGGGAGATCAACTTATCAGGGCATCATGTTACCATTTGTTCAGGGGCGAAATCGACCGTCCATCAACTGGAAGAACGAGTCCAGTCCAGGGTTGTCTTAATAACCCAAACCGTTTGGTTTAACTCGTTCTGATGGGTTTAATGGCTCTGTTAGCCAATCTAAAATCCTAAAATAAAATAAACAAGAGAAAGAAATCACTAATTAATTACTAGATATTATATATTGTATATGTACATATGCAATAATATAACTATTGTAGATATTTTAAGCACAAACTACACTAATATCACTTATATAAATCATATACAATTTGTAAGTTTTTTTCAAAACTTACGAAATCAAATGCGAAAGTTATCTTTGTTAAGAAGTAGATAAAGAAATCACATTTAAAACTTTTTTTTTTTCCTTTATAAATCTAACTAATTTTGCATAAAAATATATTGAAACATAAACGTGTGTATAGTCAAAAGATGAACCATACATTCTATCTTCAGTGATATGTAAATGACAGAAAAATACAAAGGAGCTAACATGTTAGTGAGTTAGTGTGGTGTATCCAAGCATCTGCATGAGTGGAGAACATCCAACTTCCATGTCCAAGAGATAAATTTGCAATAAACCATGTGACTGTTCTAAATAAATTCAGAACCTGTATTAACAGCTTAAGTTTTAATGACAGAAAAGGACACACAAACATAAGCCTGTGATCTCCTAATTACACATGATTACAAGTTACAACAAGATAAATCTGAAAGAAACCTATGCATTTCATCATTCAATTAAAACTCAAAGATAAATCTTATCATTCTAATTGAAGATATGATCACAACATTTATATTTTGAGAAGCAAGTTGTAGACGGTATTTATAATCTAAACATCCTGCACATAATAGATCATTAAGTCTAAATCTATCAGACCTATTAATGTATTAGGATTAAAAAAATGTAAATGAAAACATCATTAACAAAAGGCTAAAGCCAAAATGGATATATGTTGTTTCATTAATTTCAAGAATCACTCGTCCATCTCTTGCCCTCGTCCAAGATGATTTCCATTACAAAATATGGATTTTTTAAAGAGTTTGTGAAAGCTAAACTTCGTATCTTCTAAGATAGGATCAGATCTCAAAAAAGATCTAAAAGTTACAAATATAGAGGGCCTAGAGCCACTCATTATCAAACTATATCTTCAAAATTTGTGAAATTTTTCTCCTTTTTACATAATAAGAAAAAAGGAGGTAGCTAATAAACTTGGTCAATCATGTTCCATCTGATAAGATCATCATCAGATATACCATATCCTCTATCTTGGTAGTCTTCATGGTCTTTGACAGCTGCAACAAGTTTTCAAAGGCTAATGGATAAGGTTGAAAATTCCACCTTGGCAGACAAGTCATCTTTTGCCAAAAAATAGACAAGAAGCTTTATCATTTCCACCTTGCTAGCACTTTCAAAACTGGAACAAAGCACTAAATCTGATGCTCTTAATGATAACTTTCATTCAGAAACCATCCTTGTGCATTTTAGAATGATAAAACTTGGATCTGTGCAAAAATAATGCCTCTCTTCCCTTCTCTGCGTTTTTGGTGGCTAAAGAGTCAAATTTCTAACCTGTAAGCCATGAAAATCTCTACTTTCGGTGGCTAAGAATAGTTGTGAAAGTTCTCCTAAGCCACCGAAAGCTCTGTTTTAAAACTGGCTTTCAAAATTGCAAAATTCATTTTCTCTCAGCTTGTTGATCTTCAATGTTTCTCCTTTGGGGCCTCTACAGCCTGACATTTTCTCAAAAGGCAGTTCCATCACCAATATGAAGCCTTATACGGGGATCATCATAGCCTAAAGCAATGTTTGGGAAAATTGTTTGAATACAGTGATAACCATTTCATCGATCTTACATATATCAATTTATTCCACTAAACTGTGTCAACATATTTCTTAGAGATTTCCCCATCGCCTCCTGCAACAACCAATACCTTTCTGGGAGATGAAAATAGAACAAAGTGGAAGATGAGCTATCATCTCTTAGTAGGTGCATTTATCTTTCTCTGTCAATTGAATCATTTTTTCCAGAGTAAGGACTTTCCTGTATTTTCCAAAGTCCTTCTTCTTCGTTGATTTGTTAAGCACTGGTATGGTGTGCCCTCAATTGATCTTGCTCTGAAAGTATTTTTCCAAGCTACTGCGAGCACCTCAAACAATTCTGCGAACATTTGTCTCTAAGAAAATGATTCCTTGGATACTATTGACACTTGCATGTATGCATTCGACAACCAGATCCGTGCAATAGAGTTTTCAAGAGATAAATACCTGATGCAAAGCTCCCCATCCTGCAAATCGAGCACCTCACATTCTGTTCTGCATTTTGGAAACTTTAATACCTTCTCTTTTACATGGCATCTGGAAGCTTGTAATGTAGCATGGCATAGAGTTAGGGTTTTTGAAAAATTCATTCAATAATAAATGCAAACCTAAATGGATTTCCCAGATCATGGCATGATATCCTCATAATCGTTCTCAGCAGCATTAGAAAACATCATGACATGTGTACTTCAATGGTTGAGAGCCTAATGGGAAAGTCTATCTGTTTGGAAAAATTTTGCATTTTCGGTGGCTTAGAGCACCTTGCACCTTCCGTTTTAGCTACCGAAAGTGGAAACTTTCACTGGCTTACAACCCATAAAAATTTATCCCTTAGCTATTGAAATCTATTTCTTTCACCCTTTATATTCATGAGTTCAAATAATTACTCTTGGGCTTCTTATTTAATAATTAACCAAAGTTCTTCATGTGCCCAAGCAAATTCATAATGAATCATCAAACCATTGGAACAAGGATAATTGTATTAACACAAAAAAAGATCCAACAACCATTTAAAAGGATTTACATTTTAATTACATATGAATGATTTGTAGAAATACATTTCTAAGGAAAATATCATGAAAATGACAATCGAAATTCTAAGTTTATTTCATGATTGCAGTCATGAATTAAACATAGAAGAATCGAAAATCAGAAAGTAGAAAATAATGAAAAAGTCTTTAGCCCAATTAGTCATAATAAACCTATAAAATTTTTTATAGATAGGGTGTTGGTAGCCACTCATAAATGAAATGCCTTTCGAACATGTTTATAAAAATCAAAACATGTGTGGCTGCCAACAATGGCGACATACTGGGTGAAACAGTTATCTTTACATCACCAAAATTTCATGTTAGGACAGATTAGAAAGGCTGGAAAATTAAAGAACATTCGATAGCAAGTCAATCATACCCATCAAACTCAAAAACATCACACAATCTAGCGTGAGATGTCTTTCTGTCCAAATGAAAATCAGTGACCAGTTTTAATTACGAGTGAGACGACATTTAGGAAAATGACTCCAATATTGTTGATAGGGACACTGCTGCCAGCAAGCATCCATAGCCTTGACAGGGATGTCAATTAACCCACTCTGACACCTCCATTCTGTCCAAGAAACATCAATTCAAGATGAAGGACATTTTACGATTAATATCAAAATTTATACGTGATAATTTTCTTGAACCCATCATTGCTTCACTGCCAGCATGCCTGTTTAGTACTCCGATGAAGTTGTCTTGGCATCATGCATGGATTTACCTGCTGCCAGCAGAACTTTTCGGTATCTCAGCAGGTTTACAGACACTTCCCACACTTTGCACAGTGTTTTCATCTCTCTAGAATTTATTTTAGAATTAGACATAAACTTTATGATCTTCAGGAGAGTGGGGTGATGCTAAAAATTTCAGACTTCGAACAACTTTCAATTTAAATTCTCGTTTGACGAACTTCATCATCATCTGAACTTAGTTTTCTGATAAGAAACTTTTCGAGGACAGGAAGGCATACTTGAGTTGTTTTCTTTAAAAACAAGGATAGCGTAAAGCGTTTTAATGATGATCATATCTTCTCGTGATTATAAAATTAAACCAAGAGGGCCATTTTGAACAAAAAATTTCCTTGACTAGCCTGAATTTTAGCAAATTTACAGCATTGATGCTTTCAAATGACCTCGACTGTTTCTCTATGATGAGATTTCTAGTTTGCTTTCATGAACCAAATGGTGACCTAGACATAAATTTCATTCAGAAACCAGTGAAAACATGCAAAATGAAAAGAACCAAAATCAAAAGAAAATTAAAAATATTTACAAGAGGGTCGATCTGAAATCATCACACGAAATATCTATTGAGAGGCTAAACGAAAACAAAAAATCCTCATTAATATGAGTGCAGTCCTACTCATGGTGCCTTGGGTCAGGGTTGAATCGATAGTTCAAATTTTTACTTATCTCCTTACTTTCAATTTAAAATTTTCATAATAATACTGGGGTTTTGAAAAGAAATATTCAACGAAAAGTAGAGAGAAAAGGATCAATGGACTTCCCTGACAACAATCATATTATGGTTCTCTTGGTGCACCCACTTGTTTTCATGACTGTATTATTACAAAGAGAAATAGTGAGGAATAAAGCTAAAATCAAACCTAATCCTGAACGTACTCTAATTACTAAACAAATCAAAATACTACATAAAGTCATGATTTCAATGTAGCCATTGGAGCAACTCCAATCCTGCAATGGAAACAAAATAAAAAATTACTAACAAGAATGGTAGTATATCGAAAAATGACAAAAATATATCATACTTACCTTTATCATCATCATTTAAAAACATGGCAAGTATGAACTTACCATTCCCTTTAAACTTCTTGATGTATGAATCCTCTAACCATTCTGCAATCTTGTCATGATATGAGTCATAATGGGATGGAAGAGTGTAAGTAAGTTTGGAAAACTTGTCAAGATTATGGGGACCTGACATAACCATCAACCAAAGCTGAAGTGCCCCATCCTCCTGACAATCCTCTACGTGTTCAATAATTTCTTCACATGGAGGATCTAAAAGAAATACATCATGCCTACTTCCTAGATATTTAGGTAAAAACAAAGCAAGAACAACTTTATCTTTATTATGAAGATTTTTTATATACGAATATTCAAGCCATCCTAAGATCTTGTCATAAAAATAAGGATGCAAACTATGACTTTGATGAAACGAATATATCAATGGGGAACACACCATAAGAGGATTCGTGACATCAATTAGATTATTGGTTTGAATTCTTCCTTTGATGAGATTGATCATTTCAAAATGTGAAGCATAAAATTAAAATTTGAGCTAATCAAAGAATGAATATGCAACGTAGAATGTTTGATCTCCATAAGAGAGAGTGCATTGTCTTTTTCAAAAATAAACTGTGCAAAATCATCCTGCAACATGTCTTTTTTCCATGTGACTGATGAAAGTGAAAGATCATCAAATCCAACTTTATAAATTTTATGTTTGGAATTAATTTCACCAAATATTGGCATATCGAAAGGATATGATTGTGGCAGAAAAGAATAAGATGTTGTGGGAAAAGTATCAAGTCCACCAGAATCTAAGAAGAGATTAGGATATAAAGAGTAAACGGAATCATAAATAAGAATATGAAAAGAATCTCTTGAGCTATGATATTTAACAATGGTATTCTCAAGACATTTCTCTTTACTTTCTTTAAAACTTTCACTCTGTTTTGGTGATAAATTCTTCAACATAATATGATCATCTAGGTTTGCCTCCCATATGATAGATAATTCAAAACTTTCATGAAAAACATCTAATCTTTCATGTTGATAAGGTACGATTTGAGGATGAAGGTTTAAGGTTTCTCCTTCGAATTGCATATCTTCATCTCTAATCAGTTTCATAGGAGTGTTATAATGTTTAAGATGATTTTCATCACCTAAGTGTTCTTCAATAACTGAATTTAAATATTGATTAGAGCATGAGTTGCAAGAATGAGTACATTCACCTTGACCCATAATCAAATCTTCTTCCATGATGTTCAAAGACTGAAAATACAATGATTCAGAGGAAAAATCAGTTTGGCTGTCAGTAAGAACCTTGTCAATATATTCTATCCCTTTTGCTTGTTCAAAATTTTCGAATGGATTCCTCTCATCCTGCGAAAAAAATTATGCTTGCAATTGAGTGATAGGATTTAGAGCTAGTTCGTCATTCATGATTGAATATGACTGGATGAAAGGGACGCAAGCATCATAGAGGAGATTTAATACAAATGACATGTCATTGAGATTAAATTTATAGAGAACATGATGGATTCTTGTCAAAAATCCTTCTGAAGATGAATCGCCATTGATTATAAAAGTTTGAAATTCTTCACATAATTGATTGTAATCATAGATTTCAAATGCATCTAAAAACTCCTCTACAAATTGAAACCAATAAAAAATGTGATAAGCCGAAAAAGACACAAACCAATGTTTAATTCGACCCCTAAAAGTAGAAGTGAACAATCTGCATAAAACTTTTGAATCGGAAATTTTATGTTTGATGCATTTGAACCAAAACTTGTTAAGGTGGTATTTAGCAGATATATCCCCCCTACCATCAAAGGTGAGTTTGGACAAGCGAGATATTGTCTCATTAGGAAGATTAGGTAATGAGAAGTGGAAATCATGTTCCAAAACAGTGATTTGGGGAGCCATGGGGAAATTAAATACATTTGAAATAAAGTATCCCACAAGGCTAGCTTGTCAATTGACCCTCCTTCTAGTGCCATTTGTTGATGGGCGAAATCGACCGTCTGTCAACTGGAAGAACGAGTCTGGTCCGGGGTTGTCTTAATAACCCAAGTCGTTTGGTGTAACTCATTCTGATGGGTTAATGGCTCCATTAGCCAATCTAAAATCCTAAAAGAAAATAAACAAGAGAAAGAAATCACTAACTAATTACTAGATACTATATATTGTATATGTACATATGCAATAATATAACTATTGTAGATATTTTAAGCATAAACTACAATAATATCACTTACATACATCATATACAATTTGTAAGTTTTAATCAAAACTTCATAAATCAAATGTGAAAGCTATCTATGTTAAGAAGTAGATAAAGAAATCACATTTAAAACTTTTTTTTGTTTTCTGTTATAAATCTAACTAATTTTGCATAAAAAAAATATACAATGAAACATAAACCTGTGGATAGTCAAAAGCTAAACCATACATTCTAGTTTCAGTGATATGTAAATGATAGAAAAATACAAAGGATATAACCTGTTATTGAGTTATTGAGGTGTATCCGAGCATCTGCATGAGTGGAGAACATCCAGTGGCTATGTCCAAGAGAGAAATCTCCAATGAACCTTGTGATTGTTCTAAATAAATTCATAATGTGTATTAGCATCTTAAGTTTTAATGACAGAAAAGGACACACAAACATAAACCTATGGTATCATAATTACACATGATTACAACAAGATAAATCTGAAAGCAACCTATGCATTTCGTCATTCGATTAAAACTCAAAGATAAATCCTATCATTCTAATTGAAGATATGATCACAACATTTATATTTTGAGAAGCAAGTTGTAGACAATATTTATAATATAAACATCCTGCAGATAATAGATCATTAAGTCTAAATCTATCAGACCTATTAATGTATTAGGATTAACAAAACATAAATGAAAACATCATTAACAAAAGGCTAAAGCCAAAATGCATATATGTTGTTTCATTAAGTTCAGGTATCACTCGTCCATCTCTTTCCCTTAGCCAAGATGATTTCCATTACAAAATATGGAGTTTTTAAAGAGTTTGTGAAAGCTAAAATTCCTATCTTCTAAGATAGGATTAGATCTCAAAAAATATCTAAAAGTTACAAATACAGAGGGCCTAGAGCCACTCATGAT
Organism: Picea glauca; assembly: GCA_000966675.3. Taxonomy (NCBI): domain Eukaryota; kingdom Viridiplantae; phylum Streptophyta; class Pinopsida; order Pinales; family Pinaceae; genus Picea; species Picea glauca. The sequence continues at coordinate 1,035,657 of JZKD02S0136864.1, forward strand.
CAAACTATATCTTCAAAATTTATGAAAGTTTTCTCATTTTTACATAATAAGAAAAAAAGAGGTAGTTAATCAACTAAGTTGAGCATGTTCCATCCCATAAGATCAACATCAGATATACCATATCCTCTATCTTGGTAGTCTTCATGGTCTTTGACAGTTGCAACAAGTCTTCAAAGGCTAATGGATAAGGTTGAAAATTCCACCTTGTCAGACAAGTCATCTTTTGCCAAAAAATAGACAAGAAGATTTATCATTTCCACCCTACTGGCATCTTCAAAACTGGAACAAAGCACTAAATCTGATGCTCTTAATTATAACTTTCATTCAGAAACCATCCTTGTGCATTTTAGAATGATAAAACTTGGATCTATGCAAAAATAATGCCTCTTTGCCCTTCACTACGTTTTCGGTGGCTAAAGAGTCAAATTTATAACCTTTAAGCCACATAAATCTTTGCTTTCAGTGGTTAAGAATAGATATGAAAGCTCACCTAAGCCACCGAAAGCTATGTTTTGACACTGGCTTTCAAAATTGCAAAATGCATTTTCTCTCAGCTTGTTGATATTAATTGTTGCTCCTTTGGGGCCTCTGCAGCCTGACATTTTCTCAAAAGGCAGTTCCATCACCAATATGAAGCCTTACATGGGGATCATCATAGCCTAAAGAAACGTCTAGGAAAACTGTTTGAATACAGTGATACCCATTTCATCAATATTACATATATCAATTTCTTCCACTGAACTATGTCGACATATTTCTTAGATATTTCCCCATCGCCTCCTCCAACAACCAATAACTTTCTGGGAGATGAAAATAGAACAAAGTGGAAGATGAGATATTATCTCTTAGTAGGTGCATTTATCTTTCTCTGTAAATTGAATCATTTTTTCCAGATTAAGGACTTTCTAGTATTTTCCAAAGTCCTTCTTCTTCATTGATTTGTTAAGCACTGGTATGGTGTGCCTTCAATTGCTCTTGCTCTGAAAGTATTTTTCCAAGCTACTGCGAGCACCTCAAACAATTCTGCGAACATTTGTCTCTGAGATAATCATTCCTTGGATGCTATTGACATCTGCATGTATGCATTCGACAACCAGATCCTTGCAATCGAGTTTTCAAGAGATAAATACCAGATGCAAAGATCCCCATCCTGCAAATCAGGCACTTGGCATTCTGTTCTATGTTTTGGAAACTTTAATACTTTCTCTTTCACATGGCATTTGGAAGCCTGTAATGTAGCGGGCCATAGAGTTAGGGTTTTTGAAAAATTCATTCAATAATAAATGCAAACCCAAATGGATTGCCCAGATCACAACATGATATCCTCATAATCATTCTCGGCAACATTAGAAAACATCATGATGTGTGTACTTCGGATATTGAGAGATTAATGGGAAAGGCTAGCCATTTGGAAACAAATTTCACTTTCAACGTCTTAGAGCACCTTGCACCTTCCTTTTTAGTTGTCAAAAGTGGAAACTTTTGGTGGCTTACAACCCATAAAAAATTATCCCTTAGATGTCGAAAGCTATTTCTTTCACGTTTTATATTTAGGAGTTCAAATCATTACTCTTGGGATTCTTATTTAATAATTAACCAAAGTTCTTCATGTGCCCAAGAAAATTAATAATGAATCATCAAACCATTGGAAGAAGGATAATTTTATTAACACAAAAAAAGATCCAACAACCATTTAAAAGGATTTACATTCTAATTACATATGAATGATTTGTAGAAAGATATTTCTAAGGAAAAGATCATGAAAATGACAATCCAAATTCTAAGTTTATTTCATGCTTGCAGTCATGAATTAAACATAGAAGAATCGAAAATCAAAAAGTAGAAAATAATTAAAAAGGCTTTAGCCCAATTAGTCATAATAAACCTGTAAAAACATTTATAGACAGGGTGTTTGCAACCACTCATAAATGAAATGCCTTTTGAACATGTTTATAAAAATCAAAACATGTGTGGCTTCCAAAACCCTTCTAGGTACAAACAAGTTAAAGAGCATAATTTCCAAGAAAATGTTATGAAATGAAGGAGAATTAGGTGCAACATATTCAAGTGCTTGAATAATCATGGTGATACATGCCATGATACCCAGACTCATTACCTCATGGAGTAAGACTTACAACTACTTCGGAACTAGGATAGTGGGATGGATATTTTTGTTGCTAATAGATGGGTTACATTGAAGAAAATAGGGGCCCACTGGGGAAATCCTCAAGTCATATAACTCTCAGCATTCCATGTCTAGGACCTGTGGGCCTCGCGGCATGATTTCCCTAGTTATCCCTAGGATAGGGGATAACATCTGGCTCCAACTCTGGGACATGTTCTCACCGTAGAGCACATGAGAACCTCAACATCTATGGTATGACCTGTATATGTTATATCTCGACAAAATACATCAGTAATCATCAGGGTGGTGATACCACCCCTTTCTCATATATAGTAAAACAAATATAAGCATGCATATATGCATAATGAATAAACACAATATGAAAATGAAACTATAACTATGCTAACGTCATATGAAGATGGTATATACAATGAATGCAAATGCCTACCTACCTCTACTCACATGTTGGTTGAATTCTAGGTGTAGTCAAATAACCAGTGAAACTATCCTAGAAAGATCTCATAATAGTTGCGTTTGTGCTTCCTCATGAACCAAAACAATGGCAAGTCAAGAAGAAAAATATCATGAGTTAGAAAATGTATCACATCATTGGAAATTGTAAAGTCTAGCTCATGGAGGTAGGAGAGATGGATAAAATTATGTCAAGTCACACTTCTAGGAAAGTGCTCAATCCATCTCATAAAGGGATCATGAAAAATCAAAGGCTTAAAAAACTGACTCAAAGAGTCTGAAGGTTGGCTACCTTGGACGTCTTTAGATCCTAAGATTTGGGAAGGGACTAGAAAGAACCTAGAGAATGATCGAAAATTCTCTAAGGGAAATATGAAAGAACGAACTAATAAACTTTTTATTAAGGTATTCAACCTACCCTTGAATTCTAAAAGAATTATTTTCCCTGGAGAAAACTCAAGACAAGGAACATGTTTCCCAACTACACCCTTGGTGACATAGTGAGGTAAAATGATTGAAGGATACTAGAGAATCTTGTCAAAAGTATCTTGCTTTAGGAAAGAAGCGTCCTCACTCTTATCAAGATCTGAGCACAACAATGGATGATAATTTTATTTATAAAATAAACATGAATGCTCAATCAAATACTGATCAAAATCCTCAAGGTATGACCGAAAATATTCAGGAGAACATAGAACTAGGTCATCCTTGGGTTTTTGGAAAGTGTTTGTAACTATATCATCTCCTTGTTGCCATATGTTAGAATCGTTAGTAACCTCATATGATAGTTGTAAAGTCAATATTTGGAAATGACCCTCAATGTCGTAAATGGGATCCCCATTTTAACCAAACACATCACATTTACATTTCTCGACGTGTATGAACTCATCAATATTATTAACCTTGTCATTAGCTTTATCATAACAAGAAGAGCTTAAAGAATCCAAGGGCTCCTCTAACACTTCTTTGTTTTCAAAATCTCAAAATATGGCATCATCAAAATCTTGGAAATGCAAACAACTTATTGTACTCACTTATTCTTGTGTAGGAGTGTCAAAGGCTTGGATGACTTCATCAAATGGAGGAGTAAGCATTAGTGCCTCGTCCACATGATTTTCCCTTACTTATTCAAATTCATAATATGGAGGGTCTAGCTCATCAAAGGGTCCCCTTTATTCTTCACCTTCTGAATCATAGACTAAGGTATCATCAAAAACCTGAAAAGGAAAGTGACTAGCCTCATCCTCTTCTTTTTGTGCAGGAGGAATAGGATCTTGGATGGATTCATCAAAGGGAGGAGCACACATTAATACTTCATCATCATGTTTGATATCTTTAGGCTCTCGCTCTTCAACCAGGTCTTCATTATCCTTAGTAGAAGCATGGGTAAATTCTTGTTCTTTCCCATGGGATTGATAACCTTCATCAATATCCCTCTCCTCGACCTCTTGTTGATCAATGTCTTGCTCCAAACCTTTCAGGGTTTTTTCAACATAGGTCTCAAGGGAGTTCACTCTCTTGGGAATATTTGGGGTATCTTTGGGTCCGTCAACCTCAACTTCTGGAACAAAGGATTGTTCTTCCTTGGATGAGGGGATGTTGGTTTCTATTTCAGTAGCCATGTCATAAACTTCTTGGATTTTTCTAGGAGATTTATCTCCAATAGGGAAATCTATTTGTCTTGTAAAGTATTTGGTGTAAAGAAATAAAAGAAAGTTGTGTGATGGGTAATAGCTTTTCAGGATATGTTGTACTAGCCCCTAAATCTATCATGAAAATCCCTAACAATTTCATTCTCATTCTTCTTTATGTTATTAAGTTTGTTTATTATCATGTTGATATATTTTATGGGTATTGTATATGCACTAATTTCCTAAATTAAATTGTCAACCTGAGGTAAGTAAACTTAGATTCGTGGCATTGTATGAGCCAAGGTAGAAAAGATAATGGAAGTATTATCTAACTAAGGAGATGGTCTACCTAGGTATCAACACTCTATCAATCTACTTTCTAAAGAGGTGATTATTTTCAATTTTAGTTAATTAACCAATTCTATATAAATCAAACTTTAATTAATGAGCTTTAATTAATTCTAGGATTATGAACTATTTACCCTAAGCAACTTCAAACAATGAATTTATGGACTATTTCTAAATAAGCAATCTATTTTAAAGCTAGTTAATCTATTCAATCTCATTTTAAGTAAGAAACAACAAGTAAGCTATTTCTGAGTTATTTGATCTATTTATCTCTGAGAAAGTAAGCAAGTAAACAACTAACCTATCTATCTCAAGGCTATTTTGACAAGTGAACTCTATTCTTAAGAAGAACTCATAACTATTTCTATTTCACGAAGAATAAATTTTAATCTACTTAATCAAAAGTTAAAGTGTGATGATTGTATTCAAATTCTAATTGATCAAAACTATTTCTAGCTTATAGTAAAAGGAAAGAAAGTATTCAAAGGTGATGGTTGTGTCTTCAATGTCGAATAACATCGTGATGGAATATAACTATTAGTGACAGTTCAAGAGGAATTAATTCAATTTTGACTTCTACATAGAAATGGAAAGTATGAATAAGGCAATCTAAAGAAAGTTTTTCCATCATAGAAGCAACACTAAGCATTTATGGAATCCATGTGATATATTAAATTTATACATAAATCATCAATGATTAAAAGAACTCTTATTCAAATTCACTACTTCAAGCAAATCTATGAACTCATGGTTAAAAATCCTAATTCAAATTCACTATGTGCAAATTTCTAATTCTTGATCAGTGTCAACTAGAAATTACAATTCAAATCCATAACTGAGATTTCATGATCTAAACTGAACTAATTCTATCATTAAAAATCTTATTTCAAAATTAACTAAAATGATTTTAGAAATCATAATCCAAAATTTATTTTTATCCTATCATACTAAGGAAAAATCAATAAACAAAATAGACCTACAAAGAATAATTAAAATGGCAATTGAATCTATCTCAATTAAAGATATCAAAACTTGAAACAAATACTCTATCAAAGCTTGCAAATAAACCAATCTTAAACTAATACTTTTTCTACACTAATGCTTTGTCAAAGTTAATGCCATTTCTAAACTAATACTTTGTCTAAACTAATGCATTGTCTCAATTACCAAAACCAAAGTAATTAATCAAGACTTCAATAAAACTATCTGAATTAGTATCCTACAGGATGATTTATAGCTAGAAAGGAAAAAACACAACACTATAATTAACCAACTCCTACAAGCAATCTACAATTAAGGAAAAACAAATTAGATTAACAAGTTATAATTGACATATACACAACAATTAAAATTGAGAAATACATGCAGTAAAGAAACAATTGTGAATTCTAAATAAGAAACAAGATGAACAAAAAATATATATTGATATACACAGTCACCCAGACCACTGGTGGGCCCCCCAGTAGGTTGTGGCTACACTCCAACAATAAAACACAGGTTCTTAACTCAATGCAATGTTGTCATTAATCATAAAAACAAAGTTTGGAACAAAGTTGCAGATAATGTCTGTATTAAACAATAAAAAATATTCTCTTAGTCATTCCACTGGTAGTGGTATTTATAGATAATTTACAACTTGAGAGGTCGACCACTGGAAGGGTCGATCCTCTAAAAAAAAAAAACTCATTAAATGAGTTCTAACAACAACATCTTCTAGAAATTGTGTGAGCTACTCAACAATCACTACAATCGCCCAATCTGAGGTGTGTTGAGCTCTATAGTTGGAGGCCAGGAGGGGGCACAAAACCCAGATCAATGATTCATCCACCAAAGGCCACCAATGTATCAACCACCAGCTCCAATGCGCTCTGAGTGTCGAATCGCATGTCAAATGGAGTCTCGGATCGCATGCTAGATAAAGTGTTGAAAAAAGTCTCAGACGAGGATCTGGATGGAGGATCAGACTGCGATTTCTTCTTGTTGCAAGAAAACCATGCATTAAATCTTCATAAACATCGAACTGAGCCAAATTAATCACAAAACCATTACAAAAACATCAATCATACATACCTGATGCAAATTCAAGGTGAATTGATATATAAACCTTTGATAATCCTTCAAAATGGTTAATATGAAGAATATCATATGTAATATCGATGCAAAAAGGATTTTATCATCACAATAAAACAATCAAAACACGAACCCAACAATATTCTATTTTAATATTCCACTTCTTAAGAAAGGTTTTTTCCAGTTGGTCCATGGATGTAATGTTGGCATCAGGGAGATTGTCATACCATTTCCTAGCATTTCCATGAAGAGTGGAAGAGAAAATTTTGATCGCCAAATATTCAACATCATCACTGATAGGGTGGAGTTGAAAGAAATCCCAAAATTTATTCATGTGATCTTCATCTATAACCCCATCATTACCAGTGAATCTAGGGAGCCAATTTTCATAGCTCAAAGGCATTCGTCGAGGGTAACCCATAATTTTACTCATATCCAAAGGTTTAAAATTATGTGGTTCCCATACAGAAGCCATGGTTGGCTTTGTCATTAGTGGAGTCTCTAGTTATTCCTTCTAGGGATCATCAAAGGGAAAATAGGGAATCCTCCCCATTGGAGTTGTCAGGTAAGATTTGTGATGTAAAGGATTTGGATAAAGGATTAACAAAAAAAAGTGTCATCGAGGAATATGGACTTAATGTTCCTTGAAAGCGGTGCCAAAATGTTATCGTAAAATCTATACTTTCCCAAATCCCAAGGCAAGTGGATGCAAGATTTGTGTGACAGGGGTGACCTATCACTGTCACCTTAATAGGAAACCCCTTTCTATTTAGAAGTATGTCAAAGTACCCCAAGGGAGACATCCACAGTGACCTAAAAGGTTGATGACTAAGGAAAAAGATGCAATAAATCCCCCCCCGCCCGCCCCTTCTCACTGGTCACTCAAGTAAAATGTTCTTTGTGTCTTATAGAGATGAAGCAAAAGGTAAATAAGGTGTACCTTCCTAGAACAACACAACAAATAGAAAAGAGTGGAAAAATTCAAGTACCAAATGATGTTAGTGCTTCATAAGACCATGAAACTCTGAAAAATAAGTAATTTGATATCAAACTGAAACAATGTAATTATTTACAATAGCAATAAGTATTTTGTAATAGACACAATAATTATGCCTTGAAATTTGCTTGAAAAAGACAAGAAAATGTATCTTTAGGCTAGCAGAATGATGACTACTTGTCACAACAAAAATTGGAAATATTCAACTAACATTTAATGTCACTTTTGAAATAAATTTGTTATTGTTAGATGGTTGTATCAATCTTTTGCAACAACAACAAGTTAGTCGACGGATTATTCTAGTTTAGGGTTAGTAGAGGTTATAGGGTAATGGAGTCTATAGGTGATGGTTTTCTCTTGGAATAAATGACACAATGATTGTACTTTCCTAAGGAGAAAGGATGGATGGAAGAGGTGTTGGCTCTTCAATGCCTCAAACATCCAAACCCTAAAGATGAATTTGCTAGAGTATAAGCAATTTTAGGCTCTAGCAAACCTTCCTTCCTTAGACTATTAAAATATATTAGAAGAAACAATTGACTAGGTAATGACCACTAAAGTGGTAATATTTAGGTCTCTGGGAGTTCACCTAAATCAATATATTCTTATCAAAGTCTAGCAAATGAAGAGTAAAGAAGTAGAAAATTAAGTCCTTTACTCCTAGGGTTTGTCAAGTAAGAAATTTCATAATATTTAACATGAATTAAGAAAATTTACCATAAACCATTCAAATAAAATGAAGAATTTCATATTTACTTACTTCACCAAGAATAATCAAGCCATAAAACCCTAGAATGCCAAGCAACTTCACCAAGAAATGATCCAAGTTGCAAACTTTAGCCTCCAAGAGAAAGTGCGCCTAAAATTTTAACCAATAACTCCGAAAAAGGGAGCAAATTTAAGACCAAACTACTTGTGTGATCAGTGATGATGAAAAAATGAGAGTATTTTCTCTCTATTTATATACTATCAATGAAATTTAATTAAAATTAGGTCATATAAAGGCCGACCTGGCCAAATTACATCAAAAATATATTTTTTACGTAAACGAAAGTAATTAACCATTGAAATTATCTCGAAGGGTGACATCATTCCCTTATAGGGTGACGTTGAGCCCCTAGAGTGAAACGATGCACTCTAGAAGAAGGACATCCAAAGGCTCTGGATGATTCCCACATGTGCCAATTATCTCATAAATGACCTCAAGGTGCAAACCCTAACTCTGGATGATATCTAGGCTCACAAAGGTGACGTCATGGGCTCCTAAAGGTCAACGTCTGTTAAGAACCAAATATCAATATAGCATAGAAAAACCTCAGAAAAAGTACTCAACACCTTGAAAAATAGATAATTTCAGATAATAAGCCTCTTCAAGGCGGCAACCTCCTTTTACCCCACTTAAATGTTCAAGTACAAGATGATTCCAAATGAAAATGTCTCCTTGGTATATATAGGATACTAGGAGGTATAATTACAACTAATGGAATAAAGACGACATAAATAAAATAACATTACTAATGTAATATGCCCAAATTAAGGGGTAATGAGCCAATATTAGGTCTTAACATGCCCCTCTCCTTGAGACAAGTGTTTTCTGCAATGCTTGAGTAACTCTGGATGTTTCTGTATAAAAGGCTCATCTTCCCAAGTGGAATCTTCAACCAATAGTTTCCTCCATTTAATGAGATACTATGAAATGGATCTATTCCTCAGCTTGTGAATTCATGTGTCAGTGATGGCTTTCGGCTCCAATATGATTTTTCCTTCTTCCTCAAGTTTTGGAAATATAGTTTGAACTGGGATCTTGTCGCCTATAACCTTTTTTAAGCATGAAACATGGAAAACTGGGTGTACTCGTGAAGATGCAGGCAACTCCAATTTGTATGCCATAGTA
>JZKD02S0136864.1:1046695-1062589 GCA_000966675.3 Picea glauca
ACACTCCCATGAATTAGGTGAATTTCATGATCATGATTTTGAGTGGGTGGAAGACCTTTGGGAATATCTTCAAATACTTTGGAATTCTTATCAATGATCCCTTGGAGATATTGAGAAATAGATGGCTTATATGTTTGAACATCTAGTGATCATAGTTGTGCAATAATGCCTTGATGCCCCTTTTTAAATAATTTTGTCATGCCATTAGAGCGTATCACCTTACCGGGTTTCCCTGTGATACCTCTTAACTCAATTTCTTTTCCTTCCAATGAAAATTTCATGAAAAGTTCTTCAAAATTAAAATCCACTGTTCCTAATGATTGTAACCACTAGATTCCTAGTACAACATCTGCACCACCCATGGGTATAGAAATCATTGGACTATTCATTACATATTCCCCCATAGTAAGATTGATCTTATTGCATTTTCTTGAGCAATTGATAGTTCCTCCATCTGCAATCATTACTTGAAACTTTGGCGCTAGATATACAAAGAAATTGAGAGCTTTGGCTAATTTATAGTGAATGAAATTATGAGTATTGCCATAATCAATTAGGACTATTACCTTTTTCTTTTTGATTTATCCTTCGATCTTGAGGGTTTGAGGAGTGTTAATTCCAGCCAATGCATTACATGATATCGTGGGAGTCAAATCTTCAGATGAAATTGCTTCTACGTTTTCATCTTGAGATAGTTCTTGTTCTTGTTCTTATTCCTCTTCACAATCTATGTAGAATAATTTCTTCTCACCACAATTATGTCCCTTACTGTACTTGCTGTCACAATTAAAGAATAAACCTTTTTATTTTCTTTCCTCCAATTGTTGAGGTGTCAATCTTGTAGGTTGAGGTGTTTTAGAAGAAGGAGCATTGTTCTCTCTATAGATGTTAGGATTTGTCCTTCTAGTAGCCATAGCCATATTTTTACTTTCAACATTTTTTTCCACCTTAAATGCATTATCCAATGATTTGGGTTCCCAAAGGCGAACCTCATGTTGAATTTTATCCTTTAAAGTTATCTTGAATACATGAATCAAGTGCTCATATAGAATATTGGTTACCTTTATATTCAATCTTTGGAAGTTCTCAATGTGCTCGATAACTGAACTCTTTGGCTTGAGATTTATCAATTGGCTAAAGAAGGTATTGCTCCTTGTATCCTCATAGTGTGCTATCATTTCTTCCATGAAAATTGTCCAAGTGACGAGTGATTTGCGAGAACAAAGCCATTGATACCATACAAATTGATTAGGTTCTAAATGTAAAGAAGCAATTTGTACCTTTTGTGTATGTGGCACATTATGTAGATCAAAGAGTTGCTCCATATGAAGCATCCATGTGATTGGGTCCTCGCCATCAAACTTCCTCATATTGATCTTAGGAATGTGGTTGGTCTTCAACCCAAAGATGGAGTTTCTCCATTCTTGATTCACCTTTCTTGTGTCCTCATCATGAATTTCATGGGATGCATTTTCACTTTCAGGTGTCTTCTCTGTTACAAAAAATTTCAATACTTCCATGATCTCCTCTTTTAAACCATCCATCTTTGCCTCCAACTTAGCTTCCATCTCTTGTAGTTCATATTTTGTTACTATCTCCTTTTATAAATCATTTATGTCCCTATGAATTTCTTCACCTTCATCAAGAGTCCAAGTAGGATTGTCTGGAGGCTTATTTGGTGTAGAAGTTCCCTTTTTGGGTGGCATGTTGGCCAAGTATCACTTTTGAACGTTGATTTTGAGGTGGTTCCATTGGACAATCTTTCTTCTGTTGTATCTCCCAAGTTTTGGCCCTTCTCGGTATGAAACTTTCTTTTATGTAGTTATCTAATATTTCTTCTCTGCAATGCCATAGGTCTGATCAAAATTGGATGTGCAAAGTGGAATTTATGGTAAATTCCCCACAACTTGCTGATTTTTGGCCTTTCCAGGAGATCTCACTTGTATAGCGTTCCCTGCACAAAATAATTGATATACAATTATGAAACTCATACCATAAATACTACAGACTATCCACTATCCAATGAAACTAGTCCCAATCAATTTGGATACTCTAGGAAGATGTTATGATTGTTTTACCTAGAACACTTTCTTCACCCTAGTCAATAGGACTAGTCAAATACCCTATCTTCCACAGGGTGTATCTACAAATTTAAGATGAACCAGAATCTAATTTTTTTACCACATATACCTTACTAATTTCTGTGAATAACCTCCATATTTCAGGATATGAAACGTTACATAAATTTTTTTATAGCAAAAATTCCGCAATGACTCCATTCAGGATGATTCCAGAACCCTATCTTGTATAGGTTGTATCTATGAAAGTATAAGGCCTCATGAGCTGAAATTTTAACCCATCGTACCTTGATCCATATACTAAATATCCTCCAAGTTGTTTCTTATGAAACTTTTTATAAAAAACGTTATAGCAAAAAATCCAAGGTGTCTTATATGTAGTAGCAAAACCCCAAGACCTTGAGCTTTGATACCATATGTTAAGAACCAAATATCAATATAGCATAGAAAAACCTCAGAAAAAGTACTCAACTCCTTGAAAAAGAGATAATTTCAGATAATAAGCCTCTTTTATAGGGAAACCTCCTTTTACCCCACTTAAATGTTCAAGTACAAGATGATTCCAAATGAAAATGTCTCCTTGGTATATATAGGAGACTAGGAGGTATAATTACAACTAATGGAATAAAGAAGACATAAATAAAATAACATTACTATTGTAATATGACCCAATTAAGGGGTAATGAGACAATGTTAGGGCTTAACAACATCCAGGTGGAAATTCAAGATCCCCCTCGGTCTAGGTCTACGGGGGTGTCCCGGTGAAAATCCCTTCTTTCTTCCTAGTGCAAGTCTCTGATGTGTCTCTGCCCCTAGTTAGGGTCATAACATCCATCTATGGGTGTTCAGGCCCATGGAGGTCTGAGCTAATCATTCACCCATATGTACCTGTCCACCGAGAAAAGTCCTACAACAACAACAACAAGTATTCCCTCTAGGGTCTCATATGTCACTGGGATCATAGCAATTCCAATCACATCTAATAATCCAATTAACCAAACATGTGCATCAAACTCCCCTTTACCTAGGAAAATTCTCAAAGACGTTATGTAGTTTAACAAGTCAGTTTTGGAGAAGGTTTCAAGGTGTCCTATTGGGATAATCCTCCTTAAGTTTGGGGTTTTTCCTAGGTGAGAGCCAATATAGGTCATGTAAGTGTGTGTGAAGTGTCATGGGAGGAGTGTTTGGGCATGGGATTCAATGATAATAGGGAAATGTAGGTCTTACCTGTGGCTGCATTTGTAGAGGGTGAGATGCACCCTGTCATAGATGTCATTCTTTCCTAGCACATTCATGCCTTTTATTCTTAGATTTATTTCTTTTTATATTTTTCTTTTATACTTCGAGTGAAGATTTGAGGGACACTGTACTAGCTTGGTTACCAGAGGTGACAATGTTACCCAAAATCGTTTCACGAAGATGAGAAGGTTGACTCATCATGAGACCCCCTTTCTCTTGGCTATGCCACCAAGAGCCACTACCCTGATTTGGTGACCATATAGATGGTAGTGTCACTCCACTACATGCCCATGGTCATAATAGGTCGGCTCATGATGAGACCTCCCTTCCACCAACTAATAACTTGAGTGTTTATTTATCTTACAGGTTCCATTTCCTTATTGAGAAGCTTTTTACTGCTTTCTCAGGAATCCCTGGGCAAAGAGTTTCAAAGGTTCCATTTTGGATTTTAACTCTTGCTAGCTACTTTTACCCTCTGGGCCTTTATCCCCTTCTTCCCACAAGGAAAGGTACAACCCTTCCTAGTGTGGAAAACCCAATACCGAAAAAAAAGGCAAGGGATAATGAGAGGAGTAAGGATGGAAAGTAGTAAGTATGGAGGGAATGGATCATAAACTTTGATAGATGCACCTAGTCACAACTCATCCTAAATGGAGATCAACTTATCAGGGCATCATGTTAACCTTCTAGGTATGAACAAGTTAAAGAGAATAGTTTCCAAGAAAACATTATGATATGAAGGAGAATTCAATACAACATATTCAATTGCTTCAATAATCAAAGTGACACATACCATGATACTCAGACTCATTACCTCATGGATAAAGACTTACTGCTACTTCAAGACCAGGCTAGTGGGATGGATACTACTGTCATTGATAGATGGGCTACACTAAAGAAATGAGGGGCCCTCTGGGGCCATGCTCAATTCATCCGTCTCTCGACACTCCATGTCTAGGACATGTGGGCCTCGAGACATAATATCCTTAGTTATCCCTAGAATAGGGGATAACACTTATTTAATTACCAATGCATGTGGAAATAAGAAAAACAAACCAGAGTACACCATGATTCTTACATGGAAACCAAATGAGGGAGAAAACCACAAAACATATTTCTTTATGTTCTTCCACAATAACCAACTTACAATTTATAATTATTTCATCTTGACAAGAACCCACCCATCGTAAATATTGAGGACACCAATCCTCTCAGGCACCAACTTGTCACAAATATTGAGGACACCAATCCTTTTAGGAACCAATCTGTCGCATATAATGAGGAAACCAATCCTATCAAGAACGAACCTGTAGAATATAATGAGAACACCAATCCTCTCTAGCACCAACCTGTCACATATGTTGTGTACTCCAATCCTTAGTGATCTTCAACTCAACTTATCACCACCCTGTATTCAATTTTCTCTAAAACAAATTCTCACATGACTTGACCTTTTCAAAAAAAAAATATACAACGTAAGACAATCTGATATCTCTCAAGTTATACTCCTTTCAGCCTGTACAGAACCTCGACTTGCTACTTGCATACACTTTACGTGATCAAAACACATCTCTATTTATAATACCTTTTCCACAGTTCAACTAATTGTATGTGGACTCATAATAGTTACATCGTGGACAAACCTTCACGATATCAAGGTATGGTTATTTATATATGGACACACTTCTATCTAAAATAAGTTTGTGGACTCATAACAGTTATATTGTGAGAGTGTCTTGACCATATCAAATTCCAATTAGTTATATGTGAAAACACTTATTTATAAATTAAGAATATTTATTTTTCATTTGTGGATGCACATTCTTTGACTAGATCAAACTGGCCAAGTCTTCATTATTTTACCAAAACGTTCATTTTCATAAAAACTCATATTCTGGTTTAGAGAACACATACTACGCAGATAGAATAGAAGTGAAAGAATTCAACTCTTCAACTTGTCACACTTTCCCTAGAACACACTCACCCAGTCACCCCACAAGACTGTGAGAACACCCTGGTGACTTGCTTACTTGACTACTGAACTTCCACTCGTTCCATCTCAACCTACTTCATCGCTTATTGCACCAAATTTGTCCCATCACACTTCACTACGTCATTCGTCGCACTAGCTCGAGGCACCATCTATTAATTGCACATTATTCATTGTGATGCAGCACGAACATCCACCGATACTTTTCACAATTGTGGATACAAAAATCTATTTCAATCTACTCCAATGTACTTCACTTCTTATGTGTCATTGATCCTTTGATCTCCCTGCATACTTATTTTTTCATCCTTATCTTTAATTTCACGAACTTATGTTTTCATCCATGTCTATTATTGTGCTATAAATGACCATGTCCAATGTCTTTCGATCCATTTTGCAATCATGGATAGGGAAATTTTTCTCAGTCTTCTTCGTCATTCTTCACTTCTAATGCATCATTGATCCTTCGATCCTACTTTGCACTTATGTTTTCATCCTTTCACGACTTTCTCTATCTGTGCGCCATATTTGTCTTTCATCGTGCTAGAACTGATAATATCCATGATCATTTTGACATCAATGGAATCCTATGTAAAACAATATCCATTGTACTTTACCTTCTGGAGATATTCCATGTTTGACTAGGAAGAGTTGATATCAGATGAAATTTGTTTTCATTTTGGCAATAACTTAAGTGTTCAAAGTTTTTATATGGTCACATATCTAGTTTTTGCAATTGTTTATTACATAATGTATTTGATACCCTCTCTGTTAAAGAGAATGTAAATACATAGAATGATCTAGTCCAATTATGGCACCTCATACTATCTAAACATAAATAAAGGTTCATTTTTTACATTGTCCAATATTGTTTAATTATTAAACAATTCAGACACATGTTGGTTGGGGCAGATCCCGGGAGAATAACTCAAGAGCTAGAGTAATTTCTTAACGGAAAAGGAATTTGTATTCAAATTTATGAAAACCATAAATACATCTAGTTATATGGTTTCCAATAAAATCTCCTACTTCTACCTATGTTTGTATGCGATATATATTTTGTCACGAAATTTTACCTCTAATATATTTGACAAGAAAAGAAAAAGACAATTCATTTCTTTTCCTTTCAAGTTGGAGACACAGTGGTCATGAATCTGTCCCATCTTGAATAAGTCTCAAAAACACTTGGTGCATTTGATCTAAAGGAAGAAAAACCTCTAAGCGATTTTGACCCCCATTGTTCGTTTTCCCAACACTTAAAATCCATAAGGTACAGTAATATGTTCATACGATTTGATGAGTAAAATGGTACAATATATATGCCAAAAAGGAAATCAATGGATGCAACAAGGACTTGTCAAGATAAATAATATCAAATACAAAAAATAAAATAAAGGAAAGACAAAGGGGAAAAAGAAACACCAATGTCCAATATTCTTCCAATCCCTAGAGACGTAAGATCTCCTCTTGACGAAGAAGACAATACGACAATGTAAATAAAGAAGAGAGTAATGACATGTGTGATGGAGGTGATGGTGGAGAGAAACCATGCCATGCCAATACTAAGCATGCACATCCAATCTCACAAAAAAAAAGGAAACGTACCCCAAAAAGAGATAATTCCCAAGATTTAGGAAACCCAGGAAGTCAGGAAAGTCTAGGAGGTGTTGATGATATGAATATTGATAGTACATAGGTACTTGACTGGGTATCCCAAATAATTTAATAAATACAACAGCTTGCAGAAGATCTCACTAGAGAATAACTAGTGTTGTTTGAGTGATATTCCTTGACGCTACATAACACTCAATACAACAAACACAAAATAAAATTGTTCATAGAAAAGGTCAAACTTAAAAATATAAAAGGTCGTTCATATCTCAAGTGATGACCTAGATGTTGGAGAAGTTAGACCATCTGTGCTAATGAAACTACATCAATGCATAAGAGATGTGTTTTTCAATTTTGTTTCCGAGTAGGAGTTGCAAACTATTATATTGAATAAGAGAATAAGTGACCTTGATGACACACTCACTCTGAAGCCACTCTTTCCAAATCCATTGGTGATACTTCCAACAGAAAAATATCTTCCAAGTACTCCCAAAACCACAAATCCAATCACAAAATCCCTTCAATTGCTTAATGGATTCAGAAACTATATTGCTGAAAACATTAATGGAAGAGTGGACATATTAGAGATACATGGTAGGCCATTATCACTCTACGTAATCTTTCAAAAAGGATTACAAATTTTATTGACTATTTGCGAAAATATTTGGAGAATGATCAAGTGTATTATTGAAACGAGGTAAGTAATTATGTGGCATGAGTCACTAGTATGAATGAGTATCAAATAAACTAGAAATAACTACCTTTAGAAGAAAGAATAAAGAAAATAATTGCAGGTTGGGAAGCACGAATAGATATGCTAGAAGGTGCAATAGCTACTTCCAAAAATATCCATGAAAGAAGAGGAGATGCTACTTTAAAATATATTTTTTTTGTTAACGAACAACTGGGTTGATATTTTATCATGAATTCAACCATAATCACGAAAGAAGAGCTTGATAGTAAGTTGACCATAATGAAAACCATTTTGGCTAATGAATTTGACAGTCTTAGAAAATTTGGTGATGAGGAACTGAACCAATGTATTGTTACATTTTTAAATAACAATGAAGACCATTTGTTAGTCATCGACTGATCCAGGTGGATATTGGCCACCCACCTATTCCAAATCCCAACTGGCTCATCTTCACAGTTTTCAGTTCAACACATTTCCCTGCAGCGAGGAAATTTCTTTGTAATTATGGATTTCGGACTTCTGAAGATGTCCTAAAGCCCTACACAACATATAAGTGGATATTCGTGGTCGCCCACTTATGCCAACTGGCTTATTTTGGAAGTTTTCAAGTCAATACATATTTATGTACTTCCAGGGCCGTTTTGGGGCTGTAAAAAATGTTTTCTTGACATACCACAGTCAAAATGTTGATGGAGTTAGAGTTTCATGACATAATGAATAGTTCTCGAAATGACCTTTCCAATGGGCTATCATACACCTAAAACAAAGATCATATGAAAACATTACGACTCGAGGAATTTAATGTACTAAATTACCCCAACGGGGCCCATATGACATTTGGTGCTTCATCTCCTAGGGTTAGTGTTTTCAATGTCTAGGGTTTTGACATTCATGTTTATCATAAAAAGGCCTTCAAAGCCTCATTGTAATCATCTTCTTCCTAATGAGCGTAGCCATCATATATCTTCTCAGAGATAAATATTCCACGATTATAGTGAGTCTTGAAATTTATATTTTTATAGTCTCTATACTCTTCTTTCATTAATAGAAATCATGTATTGTTCTATTTCTCTGTTTATGGAAATTTTTATGTGTATTTAATTGTAATATCTCTGCTTTCATTTCATTTTGAAAATAATCTGGATTAGTGGTATCATAGAAAGCTTCTCTTGATCATTTTTCATTGCATGTCCCCAATGAGGTCTAAGTATAGAAAGTTGGGTCTCAAGCTTGTCTCTCTTGGGGACAATTGTTGCCGCACGCCCAAGAAACTCTCGATGGCGGTAGAAAAGAAAAATGATGGAGATAAAGATTCTATTAACTTGTTGCTTGAGCAAGCTCTCGTGAGATAAATGGATGAAATGATGGAGAATTTTTCCCAAATCCTTCAAGACCTGTTCATAGCAACATTCACATCTTCATCAAATGAACAATTTGGAGGAACCTCTCCCTTCAAGGTATAAGTTAATTTTTATATTCCCATATTTGAAGGCCTGATAGATGCAGATGCCTTAGAAAAATGGTTAAATCTGTTAAAAGTTTATTTCTCTGTTCACAATTTTTCCAACAGGGAAAATATCACCTTCGCACTCCTCAAGGCTCTCCCCCATGTCAAACATTGGTCGGAAACCTACTGGGAATAAAGTTCCACAAAGGAATATGGAATATATGGGGTTGAGCCCACTTGGGATTTTTTTGTGTATGCGGTCAAGGAACAATAATACATTGTTGATAACTATGAATACCAGTACATGAAATGGACCACACTATAGAAAGAGAAGAGCTAAACAATGTTGAATTTCACAAATAATTTCCATACCTTGCACAACAAGATGGTTATCAAAGACTTCGAACGACATATGGTTCTTAAATACCATGGGGATCTTCATAGGTACATCCAAAGAGAAATGGATTTCCTAAACATCTCATCCTTGGGAGATTCTTATTGATATGCTATCAAAATCGAGCATAAATTTAGTCACTAGAACAAAATGGGAGTTCAGGTTTGAAAATCCGCAACAACCAAAGCATGGTAAAGATGACCCTAACCAATAGCCTCCCGACAACCAGTCCAAGACACATGAAAATAAAGGTAAAGGAAAGACAAAGAATGACACTTGGAAGTAGTGTGACTTCTACAAAATACCCTGGCATAACACTGATGAATGTCACCTGAAACATTCATTGGTGGCTAAGGTCAAAGACAATGATCCGAACCATGATTTGGAATCTCATCTAAAAAATATTGAAAATAGAGATATCATCGACGTAGATCCCCCTGCTACTGTCGTGACCGTAAAAACTCAACCGGAAGAACCAATAGATACTGAAGAGGGGGAGCGCCTCTTCCATTCATAGATGTGGGTGAAGGGGACCCTGTTGCATTTCATTTTTGATAGAGACAACCAGAATAAACTCATATCAGTTTAGGTCATAAAACAGTTGGGGTTGTCGACAAAAACACACCTGCAACCATACAACATTGGGTGGCTTCACCAAGGATGAGATCTCTGTGTCATCCAACAGTTCCTCCTAGCTTATGGAATCCATCCCTTCAAGGATGAGTGTAACACACCCAATCCCTAAATAACCTTTTCAACAGATGGGGCATAAAAAAAATTCTTTCCCTGGTTCATTTTCGATTCCTTAATTAATAAAAACCATTTTATACTGCTCCTTTGTGTTGAAATAATGTAACTGCGAAGAGTATTCTTATTATTATTGTTATTCTATTCATAGTATTAATCCCCATTGTGGATTAATCATGTCGGTAATTGTATTAGGACCAAATCCCCTTTTGCGGATTGGTCATCGGACAATTGTAATAGGCAGAATAAGAAGTTGGCCCCAGAAGTTATTATTGAGACCCAAAATTAAATTAAAGGTGGGTTTACCCACCTAGAGTGAGAGGTCGGCCCTGCTAATGAAACCCTTTCACATGTGCCAGTCTTGTATATATAGGGAGGATAGTGCCTCACTTTATCACACAACTCACTTTCTCATTCTCTTATGAGGCAAGCTGCAATTACCAGTTGGAGAGAGGAGAAGAAGAGTGCCGCATCTTTTGGAGAGGACTATTTGTATTGGTTTGAGTTATCTCTTGAACATTGTATTGGCAATTTATGATAAGGAAGTTTTTGCTGGGTTTTCTTCCCCTAGAGGGTTTCCCAGGATAAATGTTGTGTCTCTTGTGAATGCATATTTCTCAGTGATCTTGTTCTTATGATGCTCTTATCTAATGAAATGAAAAGAACTATAATAATGGCATAAACATTAACATGGTATCAGAGCCAACCTGAAGGAAGCACATTTCGTAAGAGGAAAAACGTCACTGTTACCGTACCTAAAAATTAGGGTTTTGCAAAAGTGAATCTTTTTAGCTCCCTAACCACCTAGAAATTTGCGTCCTCCCCCAAGGATCAATTTGGCACCTAGAGCACACCTTTTCAGTGGCTGGATCTTTCACAAAGTGAAGCCCTAGTTTCACAAAAGTACCAGAAGTACCAGAGTACCAGAAGCACCAGTCCAGAAATCTGTAGATCAGATTTGACCGGGTAAAAATTGGATTTTATCAGATCCAAGTGTACTAGGCTACTCACCTCAGCCAAGAGCACCTCTTGGTAAGGTCAAAATTTGATTTTAATCATTTTCATTTTTTGGTCATTTTTGTAGCCTCAAGTACAAGATGTATGCAAGCACAAAGCTTGTTGAGAAACTAGAAGGCATAGACAACTTCTGTGCCTAGAAGTATAGGATCGATCTGATCCTTGCAGAGAATGACCTAGAAAAATTTATCAAAGAAGAAGTGGAGGTGTCACACACCCACTGCGGCATAATAATTTTTTTGCTTTTTCTCGAGGGACAGAGTCCCCGAAATCCTACGGGGCTTAGCACAGCCAAGATTTTCCCTTTTTCCCACCTCCATGTGATGATTGATCATGATCATAGGCCACAAAACTAGGCTCCTTTTCATATTTCACAACTCAGTGGTATAAGCGAGTCAACTCTTTCGACTCTGCAAACCCCAAAATGTCAAAATGTCGAAGAGGCTTCGATTAGCAATTAGCCCTCTGGGCTATCCCTTGGTCCATATGACCACTTCTTATAATACCATAGCCTTATTTCCTTCGGGAATTATCAATACAAGAGCCCGACCTCTTATCAACGAGACTTCCGAATTCCCGATTTTCAATTCCCTGGAATGGCCTTTATCACATTAGCCCTCCTGGCTATGACCTGATCCAGGTGACCATTCCTCATAAGACTTACATCCTATCTCTTTTAGGATTTATGAATACGAGAGCCCGACCTCTTGTCAATGGGACTCCCTAACTCCCGATTTGTGAAATCTCGATGGACTCTTCCTTTCGAGACTCTCCCAAAATCCTAGATTGCAGCCACATGTCCTCCCTCAGATGGATGGTCCTCATCATTTCACGATTTCGCGACTTGTGACTCCTAGTGAAACAGATACTCTATCAATTCGAATCCCCGGTATCTGAAATACCGATGGACTCTCGATCTCTACCACGTGTCTTCCATGGATGGACGACTCAGATCTATTTCGGGAATTTCATTGTGAAGTTTCCCGACCTCTCATCATCAGGACTTCCGGAATCCCAAACTTTGAAATCCTGATACAAACTCCTCTTTCGGGAAATTTGTCTCTACTCATGAGGGCTTAACCCTCATGCATCTCCTCACAGATCCAACGGTTTTCGGGTTTTCTAACTAAGATCCGATGGTTCAGATCTGTCCCGTGCTGTGCACTCTCCCACTGCTCCTTGGACATGGAAAAACCAATGGTCCAGATACTCCCACGGACCTTGGGGATCTACGGTCCCGATTTCTTCACTACTCATGAAGATAAAGGAAAAGGGGTTAAGGCGTTTAACGCCATCATTTATTCCCCCAATCTAACGGTCATTAATGACCACAGATATTCCGACCGGATCTCGTTCGCCAATCGATACTTATCCCTATGCTTCCATTTCAGGATTTCAAGAGGATCAATCTTCCTCATACAGGGTTACTAAGACTTGTGCCTTCAAATCCTTTTCTAGGTTCTTGGTGAGATTTCCAAGAAGGGTGTCTCTATGGGGAAATATATCTAGGGTATTAACTGAGATGGATAAGGGTATAGATTTCTCGAGAACAGACTTGAAGTATGAATTAGATCGGTATGCATATAAATAGCGATTTATAAAACATAAGCCTTAGGTAGTCTTTCCATTATAAGCATACAACCACCATTTCTGAATCAAACATCACACATGCAGTCTTATACTCAAACCGTTCATAAATTGCATAGACTATGAACATACATGTCAGCATATAAATTTCAAGATGCAAGATGTAAAACACTTATCAGAAATAACACCCGATGTGATTCCAACTACTGAAAGGGGTGCTTGTTTCCACACAACCGTAGGCTTAGCAAATCCCAATGGATTTACCAGTAGACACCCCCGATCTGAGACCACGATGCTACGAGATTGAGTCTATGATTGCTAGTGACGAAGAACGAAGGTTACTCTCCTTCTTCTCCACTATCACTCACTCTGTATTTTTCCAAAGTTCTTCCTTTTTCTTTCCCTCACGTCCGCCCCTTGATCCCACACTCTTCCTACCTTTTCTCCTTTTGGCGAGGTTGCATGTGGCACGATCTTCCTCACAGTGGTCAGGTTTGAAGACTCGACGGATGGGCGGTTCACCCCCATCCCTCATTACTCGTGAGGATCCCTTTACCTACCAACCTGGCAAGTCATTTAATTTGGGGCCAGCAAGCCTCTCTTGGTTCTCCGAGCCAGTGAAGTCCAAATACGGTATTGGTTTCGGTGGAAGTTAATGCCACCTTTCTAGGTTCCTTCCACCACCTTTCTTCAGCCATCATGGTCTCTTTTTCAGCACATCCCCTCTCAACAATCCTGCAATATATATATTCATAATATTATTCACATTCATCGACCTTTTTCACAAGGTCCATTCACATCACACATTCACATTTCTGAGTTTACCACAATACTTGGCCAATGTAGTTATTTTATAGACTGGGGGAAACAGGGCATTACAATTCCCTCCCCCTTAAAGGAACATTGTCCTCAATGTTCTATCTATCAACTTGACATGCATGTACAGGTGTAAACAAAATTGGATATGCCCGTTTCATGGCATCCTCCATTCCCCATGTAGCCTCATCTGGGCCAAAATGTTTCCACTGCACCTTGACCTGTGCAATGGTTTGGTTCCAGAGTGGAGTTTCCTTTCTGTCCAGTATGCATTGAGGTTATGGTAGAAATTCTCCTTCCGGTTCCATCTGAATCACAGACCAATCAATTATATGGTTATCATCATGTACATATTTCTTCAATAATGAGACATGGAAAACATTATGTGCTTTGACTGTGGGAGGAAGTGCTAGCCTATAGGATACAGGTCCCACTCTATCTAGAACCTCAAAGGGTCCACAATACTGAGGTGCTAACTTGGCACAAGCTCCCATTTTCAGAGAAATCTTCCTGGGTCTAACTCTGAGATATACATGGTCTCCCTTTGAACTCTCTTGGAGTTCTCTTTTGGTCGGCATAACGTTTTTGTCGGTTCTGAGCGACCTTCAGGTTTTGTTTTATCTGAGTCACTTGTTGTTCCATTTCTTTAAACATGTCGGGTCCAAAAGAAATCATGTTTATGGGATTACTCCAGCTAACTGGAGTGTTACACGGTCTACCATAGAGGACTTCGAAGGGACTCATCTTTAAGGATGCTTGGTAGCCGTTGTTGTAGGTGAATTCTACCAGTGGAAGGTAGTCTTCCTACTTCTTGGGTTTATGCATTACATGCATTCTTAGCATGTCTTCAAGTATTTGGTTCACTCTTTCTATTTTTCTATCGTCTTGAGGGTGATAGGTAGTGCTAAACAACAATTTGGTTTCTAAGCCAGCCATCAGTGATTTCCAAAAGTTAGAAGTAAATTTCGTGTCTCTGTCAGACACGATCTCTTTCGGCATACGATGTAGTATGAATATCTCCTGCATGAATACCTAGGCGATATCGATTTCTTTGCAAGTGGATTTGATAGGGATGAAATGGGCAGACTTGCTCAATTTATCCACCACTACCATAATGACATCGTTCTATTTGGTCGATGTTGGTAATCCAGTGATGAAATCCATAGAGATGGTTTCCCATTTCCATATTGGGATTGGTAGAGGTTGTAATAATCCTGCTGGGTGTCAGTGTTTTTCTTTAACCTGTTGGCACTCTATGCATTTGGCCAAGTACTCAGTTATGTCTTTCATCATTCCAGGACAATAGAATTGTCTCCTAGTGGCCGTGATCATCTTCTGGTATACTAGATGACCATAATAGGGTCTTTTATGGAGTTCATCCAGTATGAACCTCTTCAAGTCATCACAATCTGGAATATAAAATATTCTTCTGTAAGTGAGCAGACCTCCTTCAATCATCTGGTAGCCTTCATATTTTACTGTGGCGGGTTCTTGTTGTAGGTACATGGTCACGGTCTGGACGAAGGGATCTATTTCTTGTGCATTTCTGATTCTTTCCTTGACATCTGTCTCGTAGGTGCTCACTGCTACCAGGTGAATTGTTTTCATACTTCTGCTAAGGGCATCGACCACCCTATTTTTCTTTCCTTTAATGTGTTTGATTTCGAAATCAAACTCGCTAAGGAGGGCCATCCACCTAGTTTTCCTAGCATTGAGCTTTGGTTGATCAAACAGGTATCTCAATCCATAGTGATTTTTCATAAGTACAAACTTTATTCCCAGGAGGTAATGCCTCCACATTTTCAAGGCATGCACTATGGTAGCCAGCTCTAGATCATGGGTCACATAGTTGACTTCATGCTCGTTCAATTTTTGGGATTCATAGCAGATCACACTTCCTTCCTGCATAAGGACTCCTCCGAGCCCTTACTTACAGGCATCTGTGCACACGAGAAAGTCATCTTTTGGTTTGGCGATCTTCAGCACGGGTGCATGGGTCAGTAGATGTTTTAGGGTTTGAAATCTTTCTTCACATTTTTGTGTCCACAGGAATTTTGTCCCCTTCTTCTGGAGGGTAGTGATTGGACAACCAATCTTGGGGAATCCTTTATTAAATCTCCTATAGTATCCTGCTAATATCATAAAGGCTCTGATGTATAAAACATCCTTTGGGGTAGGCCATTCCATGATAGACCTGATTTTGTCAGGGTCTACCGCTACTCCTTCTTCAAAGATAACATGGCCTAAGTAATGTATTTTCTTCTGGAACAATTC
>JZKD02S0136865.1:6381-18497 GCA_000966675.3 Picea glauca
ATAGAGAAGAATATCTCCATACCATGGATCAGACGTACTAATGAGGAACATGGATTCATCGGGAAGGGAATCACTGGGCTCAGTATTCTCATCAGTATGGGGAATATCACAAATTAGTTCCACAAAAACCAATGATTTCTTAGCTTTGGATTTAGCAAACTCGAGATCGAATTCTTGGAGAATGACAATCCATTTCGAATATTTCCCCCCAAGTACTTGACGAGTCAAGATGTAGTACATGGGGTTTGAGTCTGCAATGACCATGGTAGTGCGTAACATAATATAGTGGAAAAATATTTGGACAACAATAATTGCAGGCAAACCCAACTTTTTGACATGTGAATATTGGAGTTCGGGACCTGATAGAATCTTACTTAAATGGTAGATCCCATGTTCGATGCCATCATCATCCTCTTGTACTAACACCATAGAAATAGTGGAAGTAGAGGAAGCCAAATAAAGGATGCAATATTTCACATAGTTGGGTGGATGCAAAAGTGGTGTATTCATTAAAGCATGCTTGAGATAATCAAATGAGCATTGGGCAGTGGCATTCCAGATGAAAGGGGCATATTTCTGCATCAATCTCATGAATCCTTTAGTAATTTTGGCATAATTTCATATAAAATGAGGGAGAAAGTTTTCCTTCCCTTGCGAACTTTACAGTTGGGTAAGGTTGTTGGGAGGGGGTAAAGCGAGAATGGCTATGATTTTTAAGGGATCAACCCTAATCCCATCTTTGGATATTACGAAGCCGAGGAGTCGCCCAGATTCAACAACGAAAATTCATTTATGAGGGTTCAAATGTATGTTGTAAAACCTGCATCTAAGAAATATGGCCCTTAGATGACCAATATGATCTCATCGATGAGTCGAGTGAGCTAGTAGGTCATTGAGATAAGGTTCAAATATATGTTTCATGTCATGGAACACATACGACATAACCCGTTGAAAAGTGGCTTCAACATTTTTAAGGCCAAAAGGTAATTTCCGATAGGAGAAATTCCCCCATGGGTAGATGAAGGATGTTCTGTGTTGATTAGATGGAAAAATGTCGATTTGGTTATATCCATAAAAGCCATCCATAAAAGAGAAAATGATGCTTCCAGTGCAATTATCTATAATTTGGTTGATAAAAGGTGTAGGGTAATTGTCCTTTGGAAAATCCTTATTAATATCTCGATAATCGACACAAACACGAATTGTCCCTTATTTCTTGGAGACTTGAACGATGTTGGAAACCCATTTGGTCGGAGGGACAGGATAAATAAAACCATATTTTAATAATTTTTCGAATTCTACCTTGATTGTCGTGTTTTTTTTGGGATGAACTGGGCAAATTTTCTGTCTCACCAGTTTGACTCCTGGGTAAGTTTTGATTTCATGCACAATGATCAAAGAATCGATCCCTGTAATTTCTTCATAGCTATAGGAAAATATGTCACAAAATTATTTAAACAAGGTGGTATAAGTTTCAACCTCTTCAGGTGAACAATTGGCACCTAGTTGTATGTTTTCCATAATAGCTTCTTTTATCGATATGTCGATAGTAATCGTGTGAGAGATATTTCCAAAATTCCCCTCAGAGATCGTATCCTGAGTGAGTATTGTACATTGGGGAGAGTTGGCGATATTGGTAGGAAAGATAGAGGAAATATATTTCTCAATCTCATCCAAACTGGGAAGAAAGGATGAACGATGGTGGTTGTCATCCCATGGTGTCTCCTCGATACTAAGAATTTCCATAATAGATTCATCTGATGGAAAAATATGTAGGATGTAATCAAAAGTGGAGGATAGGGAATATAACTAGAATGGTAGTGAATATAAGGTAGATGCCAACAGATGTTGGTCGTCTATTGAAGGAGAGGTAGGCTGAATGGCGTCATATTTGGCCTCTATAGGACTAAGTGGCATAGTGTCACCTAGTGTATCGAACTCTAAGGGATTAGGTATGATCCATGGATTAGATGATTCAAAGGATTGATGTACCATAGTTGAAATAATATTAACTATTGCAATGTGTTACATAGTTGGAGGAATAGGTGTAGGGAAAGTACCCATGAGTGAAGAATCTTTCAGGAGACCTACCCCAACACTTTCATAAGTAATTTTGGAGTCTTTGAGAAATGAAATATTGTTGGTTGTTTGAGTGAGAGCATCAGGGGTGCTGTAATCTAACTGATCGATGGTCACAATTTTACCTTGATGAGGGAATTGGAAACATATAGAAACTAATGAAGTGATGAAAGTCATAACATAGAACCAACTTATCCCCAACAACAAGTTATAATCAAGGGGAGCATTGACTACTTCAACATATACATAAATAGTTTTTCCTCCCAGTTGAACGACTAAATATTGTAATAATCCATGAGGTCGGAAACCTCTTCCATAAAATTCTCTTAACATGGTGGGATATTGATTAAGACCATGTGATTTAAGGCCTTTCCAACAAGCCAAGGACATGACACATGTGGAGGCCCCCTCATCCAAGATCGTGCGGTGAATATGTTGATTATGGACAACGACATCGATTTGGAAAGCAAGTTGGTGAGAAAGTCGTGATTTTAAATTATCCATATTGAACGGGATATTATTGGATGAATCGAGATCTATAGATGCGATGGCTACAAAGAGAGTTCTATGTTGGCTAGGGTAGTGTTGTATAACTTCAAGAGATGACATAGCGCAAGGTGCTCGGGACAAATCTTCAACAATGTTGTAGTTTTGAGTAGCATGAGAATTATAATTAAAGGTCGAATTTCAGATTATGCTCTTGGGTGGGCATAGGATAGAGTCAAAACTTGGTTTCTCAATCTATAGTGGACTAGACAGAGGAGGAACTGAAGTGGATGGTGGATCTGGTGTAGCTCCAATAGTTATATTTTCCTTACCGGGTTTACATGGTGGTGTGTCATACATCATTGTGTGAATAGTCAAATATACCCCATTGAACATATAAATATGTGCACTCAATGAAGCTTACTTGTTAGGAGGATGAATTGGGTTACTTCTTGTTGGAGGTGCATGATTTTGTGCAACTAGTGACTGTTGTTGTGGAAAAGGATGTGTCAATACAACGGGTTGAGAATTTCCTTTAACAAGTTTAGCAACTTCGTCCCAATGGGGACAATTTCGTGTGTAGTGATCTTCAACACAAATGAGAAATGGAAATTTCAATTTGTGCTGTGGTTTCTTTTCAATAGCATCTGGTTGTTCTTATGTTTTCAGATTTTCAGTTTGATTGTTTCTTTTCTTGGGTTTATTATTAGTTTTCTTCCCCCCCCCTTATTGTTTTGGAGAAGCAGATTGGATTGCATTCACTTCAGATACTTGAGTTGGGGTGGAGTTTGATGAGAGTGGAGTCTTGTTGATAGATGGGGAAGTGATTGAATGATTGGCTCTGTCGTTTGACTGTGAACCAGACAGGGTTTTGACGGAACCGATAACTCCATCCGAATGTGTGGTGGAGGATAGTTTTGATGGATCGGCTGATGTACGGGGAGCATTTAGAATCAATTCATACAAAGAACTGGATTGGGAGTATACAAAATCCAAATACTGAGCATGAGAAATGGCTTCCTCTTTTGTGACTACACCACCCATGGATACATCTCGAGCAATAGGGGGTAATAGAGATTTGGTGAACCATTCCACTAGCAATTGGTATGGAATGGTTTATTTGATCAACCACCATAATCGTATCCATTCATGAATATGATCATAAATATGTACGGATTTAGTCTGATGAAGGGAGGTCAAAATTTTCATGCCGGTTTTGTAGCAGATAGGTAATTGGAAGTGGGTGATAAAAACCATAGAAAGTGAATTAAAATCTTTAAAATTTCTGCATTGTAACTCAATGTACCATTTAACTGCTGAACTCGTAAGTGTACAATAGAAAATACGTAAATGAATAGAATCATATATCAGTGAATTTTATGAACACCACAGATGAAAATTCATAACATGATTATTAAGGTCTTCACTAGGTTTGTCGTCAAATTTTGGAATATTAGAAGGTAATCTGGTAGGAATGACTGGCCAAAAAGGGGAGTGTAATATGGGATCATTGGTTAATCTTGACAGATCTGGTAGATCTAAAGCAACTAAGAACGATACTGGATATTGGCTTGAGGATGATATTGGTGTGGCATAGGAACACCCGTAGGATTGTAGACTAGTTGTGGTGGATAGTTGTATCTAGCAGGTCCTCCCATATGTTGATGATTTTGACCAGTAAAAGTAGGATTCATTTATTGATGGATTTTCATAAAAGGAGAAGGGAAACCCATTTTTCCCTGGGGAGGATAACCAATGTAACTCAGGGGAAGATAATTATCTTGACTATTTTGAGGTGGATAACTAGCTTTCCCTTGGGGAGGGTAACTAGGTTGACCTTGAGGAGGGTAAGGAATTCTCCCTTGGAGAGGAAAATATGGTTGGTCTTAAGGACCCCAAGTGGGATTTGGGACCCCTGAGAAGGGTTGTCTAGAATGTAATCCTGAAGGATTGGGATTTAATATTCCTCCTTGGGAGTTGGGGTTTGATGATCCTTCTAGATGTGGCTGATGAAAAATTCCTCCCCGGGGTGGTCCCCATGATTGTGACAGGTTTCCATTAAATGAAGGTTGGAATTGTCCCCCTCCCATCGGTTGGGTAGCAATTGGGATTTGACCAATAAAACAGAGTTTTCCCCTAGTAAGAATTTGTGTGCCGAAGGAAGGTTTCCCCCCAATAGGGATTTTTCCATTGAATGGGGGTTTCTCCCCAGTAGGGATTTTTCCACTGAACGACGGTTGCCCCTATTAGGGATTTTTCCATTGAATGGGGGTTCCCCCACAATACAAATTTTTCCACTGAATGGGAGTTTCCCCCCATTAAGGATTTGTCCCACAGTTGGGTTTTTTTGTATGGAAGGGTTTTGTATCCTTTGATGTGAAGGTGTTCCAACAAGGTTTTGTGGAGTATATGAAGTTATTTCTTGAAGAGAGATGGTAGGTGTAACCGTCGGGGTACTTTGCAAATGACTAGGTAACACGAATCATGTTTCACTTTTAACTTTTCCAAAAGTGGTAGTAGGATTGATCATTTGATTGACGGGATGGTCAATAGGATGACCTGACAGTCCTACATCTGCACCGAGGTGGTAGATGTATGTGGAGGGTCAAAGAGTGGTTGGCCAAAATTATTTTTTTTGTAAATATCCCAACCAGATGCAGTTCTCCATATAGGATGAATAAGAGTTTGCTGTGGATCTACCATATTAGTAGAGCGGACATGGGTAGTGTATTCTTCGTTGAAATTTGGTTGTATTGGTTCCATGTCTAGTTGATTGTATGGCCGTGACGGTAGCCTAGGGTGATCTTATACTACAATGTTACCTGAGGAATCCACTCAGACAAGGAGCAGATCATGAAGAATTGTCAAATCCGGGTTTACAGGAAGGGTGGAACCTTCCTGAACTGCAACTAAAGATCTCTCAGGATTTTCTAGCAAATGAGTGGCGACACTCTCAACGTATGAATGGTTTTCGACCTCTTCAGGGTAAGTTTCTTCACGTGAGTTAATAGGTATGGGTCCATAGCCTTCTAGACGAAACCATTGCATCCTACATGATCTACAAAGACCTTTATCGACCATAGTAATAATTTTAAGGACAACTAAAGTAAAAAAACAACATTCGCTAAGAAATATAGAAAACCAACAAACAAAACAATGTCTTCTCTTAATGAACATACTAGTTGGTGATGAAATCTAACATCGTGTGATCAAATTAAGAAGGAGATAGGATATGAGCGGGTGGACCAGTTATGTTGGCAAAATGCTTAACAGACTTACACCTTGGTGCAAGTTCCCTCACGGTTTTACTCGTAGGTTACCCTCCAAGGAGCCCGAGTGAGTTTGACCAACATATGTTCCAGGTACAAAAAAGACTTCCATTCATCGTCACCTCGTGTAAGGAACCTGAATATTATGGCCACTAAGGAAACCAACTCGTAGTCAACCTCTAGGTGGGTACATTCGAAAGTCGAGCCCGAACGTATGGGCAGGATATCAAGTCTGAAATTCTTCAAGAGAATTGAGTACAAATTGATTGGTAAACTCTAGAGGACCCTGAACGGATTGAGAATTCACGAAGCTCCGAGACCAAATGAAAATAGTTGATCCTCAAGAAGAACCCCCAATACATGATCGTACCATAATGATTGGTTAAGCCTCAGAGGGATAATCTCCATTGCTCTCCCGCACATGACCTCGTGTTTAACCCCTGTGTGAGAGGGGGATCCCAACTATGCTTATACGAAGGTTGGATTTTCTCTCCCTATCAAAAGATTCTAAGTTTGTCTTGAATGATTTGGATATTTATTCTCACAACCTATTCCAAATCTCTAGTCCTAGTCTATTGTTGATGTAAATATCCAAGAAAATAAAAGTTTCTAGTTCAATTTTATTTAGCATTTATTTTCATGGTTTTTGTTACACAAGGGTGAATTATAGTTAAATTGATGATGTTTGAGACTCGAATCCAAAAAGGTAAAAAGAATCCTATGCAACCTTTCTTTTCAATGAACTTCTAGCTACATGAAGGAGGATTTTTTTTTTTTTCGTCACTGACAAACACTCAAGAATGAAATTTTTTATGCTATTTTGTTCTCAAACAAGAATTCAAACAATTTCCAAAATACAAAGAAGACCTTTTTAATATCCAAAACTAATGCATACAAATACTTCTTTGTTTGATTGCGAATGCAAACTAAGATTTTTGTCTAATGCTTCATTCTTTCACTAATAATGAAAAAGGTTCACTATTGTGATTTGAAAAAGTAAGAAGCAAACAACACACAAACAATGACACTCTCAACAATAAACATGAGACCAAAAGAAAAACAACTACAAAACTATTCACACAAAGAAGCCAAAAGTCATGCTTTATAGTATTCATCAATTGAGTAAGGGATAAAGGATAAAGAAAAAAATAGATCTGTGATCAATGATCTTTCCTATGAAAACCTCTAATCAATCAAATAATCGAGAAAAGTTGCAAAAAGAAACCAAATTTGAGAAAAACGGTCTATTTTGCAATAAGGAAACACAAACTCAATAAGGGCTAAAAAGAATGAAAGGTAGCAAGTTTGAGTCAAACAGAGGACAAGATAAAACATAATAAGATCTGAGTTATAGAAAGAGATCCAAAGACTATACCCAACAAGCAAGGAAGTCTGAAATTTCCCAAAGAAAGGAAAATTGGTGCTCTGGTAACCAAAGCGCCAGAGTGTTGTAGAACTCCCTAGTAGACTCTAGGGGAGTGCTAATCAAGTAACAACACTCTAACTTGAACTATAGAGGGGTAGTATTTCTAGGGAAAGTTTGAGAAAAATTCTCAAAAAGCTTAGTAACTTAGGGAAATTTAGTAAGAGGCTCTGTGAGACAACTTAGCAAAGACAAAAGAGATGTAAAGACAGATTAAATCAACAAATAGGATTTAAGGATAGACAAAGGTCACATATGAACTAAGGAAAGAACAAAAAAAAAATGTGTTCCCCAGTGGAGTCACCAATTTCTGTAATGAAAATATTCCCCTGCGGGTAGGTGAACTTTCCATTGGATTACTGACCCTTATACCAAGACAAAAACAATCATTTGGACACTACCATTCCTATAAACTCATTTTTCTTGTCGAAAAAGAGAGGAGACGGTAACATAGGATGTACTCTGTTTACAACGTTTTTCCTAGATTCTCCTATCTACAAGCTTGATTCAACTCGTGGCACAAATCAATACCTGCAATGAAAAACAAGAAACAAGTGACTTCCTTCTACTCTAATGGATTAGGCAAAACAAATTCATCTATGTATATCAAGTTAAACATAGACAAGAACATGAAACCACATACTTGAAGGAAACATTCCAAGTATATTAGATGAGAACTTCAATAAGAAACTTACAATATTTAGATGATGTTGCAACAACCTCTCCAAGTCCTCCTCGTCCAACCCTTGCTCGAAATATCCACAATCAAAATAACAATGCTTTGCTGATTTTTTTGTTTTGTTTTTTGTTTACCATGGGAATGCCTCCATTTATAGGCTTTGATAGGCTCAAATTCCTTGGGTATATTTGGAATTAGTTGAGGATATGGATCCAATAGTTGTGATATCTTCCTTAGATGCAACCATAGAGTTATATTCGAGCCAAACAAACTTGATCCATCCATAGCTATCTTTAGAAAAAAAATGGGATTTCTTCCAAGATTTCCTCAACCAACTCAGCGCTCCCTTAGAATGGGAAATATAGCACTACAACGATCCCCTTGAGATGGAAAAGTAGTGCTATCACTCCCTGTGTATGAGAAGGGAAGTGTTATTCTTCCAAAAAGTTACCAAAATGAACAATTCCCTAGACAAACATTTGTTTCGACTGTCAAATGATGGGGCTTCTTCTTCTAACATGTTTTAGGGGTTGCAGCAAGTGTTTTCATGGTGTCGTTCACAATGAGACGTTTAGTGAAAGAGAATGCAACACATACGACACTTGTGACAAATGTGTGACACTTACGACACTTACGACAATGAGAATGCGACATTGTCGAAGTGAGGAATTTTGATGTGCAAAAACGAGTCTACGAATATGATAAATTGACTAAGTATGGAAAGGAGAAGAGGGAACAGGGAAAAATGGAAAAAAAAATAAGTATGAGAATAGTAGGAGTAGCGTGGAAAAGAGAAAAATGTTTTAGTGTGGATATGGAAGGTGAGGGAAATAAGTGATGAGAGCACTTAGTCATAATTCGAAAATGGAGAAGAAAACATGAAACTTAGAAAAATTCTTCATAATCTCTTCGTCGAACCTTTGGACAAAATCTTGAATAACTTAGGCATACAAAAACAAATTTCTGATCTGAAAAATGCGTGACAAAGCTGAGAATGAGGGTTGCAAAATGAACTTATAAAAGTTCAAAACAAAATCTTCTTTGGATATCAAGGATTTTATGAATCCAAGAGAGAGAAAATATATATGACCAAATTTTGGTCAACAACTGGCTCCAACTGCAGGACAATGACCCCCTGTGGGTTGCTGAGAACACCAAAATCTCAAGACCAACAACCTTCTTCATTGGGCCACTGAGTCATCTTCAAAAAAATTCTTGTAATATCTCATTCCTTTTTTTCATGAAGTGATTGCCTTACTGTGCAAAACTTGAACTGAGAAAATAAACTATGTACAAGAAGATCTACCTACCCTATCCTACTTGGAGGAAAGAGACAATTTTAGGTGTAGGTAGATTTCCAATGGAGCTATTCGAGCATCCAATTGACTTGTGATATGGGCTCCAATAGTAAGAAAAATATTGGGGCTACTACTAATAAATCAAGAGCATACAAATGATGACGCTTGAATCCATTATGACTGAAATGACAACCTCACAAGGATACAAATCCCCTTGCATTTTTATAGAGTGGTACTCCTCTCTGTTTTATGATACACTTTGAATTCTAAATTCCCAAAATAATATAGGACTTTGAGAAAGTCCACTGTGGTATTCAAAGAAAATATAAAAGTTACAGAAAATAAATTTTTTATTTAAAAAAACAAATTCCTGAGAGATGACCAGGAACCTCACACATCACATATTTGAAAAAATAAGAAAAATTTCCTCACATCCATCATAGTTGAACTAAAGATTTTTTCTCACATAAAAAAATAAAAGAAAGTGGTTCGTACGCATAAGAGAACTTTAATAGAGTAAACACATGTGGGGCTCAAATGAAGAAAATGATAGATCAATCTAAAATATTTTATACTCAAAACTCAGAGTTATAAAACACCGTCAAAATTTATCCCTAATTAGTTCTCTTGGGATTTCTGAAAAAATATTAAAGTTTGTTACAAAGCTTTGAAATTAAAATGAATTTGCCTTGAGGAATTAGATTGGGGATCCTGAAGACCATAAAAGTAAATATAAACAAGAAGTCAGTCGTGGAGAGAAGATGGTGGGTGATGACAGAGTAGCAAGACTTGGAAAGAATACATGAAGAAGTTATCAAATTTCGGTTAAAACATTTTAGTCAAAGAATCAGAGTAACTGGATGAAAGACTGATAAAGAAAGAAAAATGTGATCAACATAAACTTACTATGATGGTATCTCTCATGTTTTACTTGCTTGCTGCTATCATTTTATTCTCCTTGTTGGCAGTTATAGGAACTGTCTCAATTGTTGTTTCTTGGCCTTCTTTTGTTAATTTATCAATTGCCTTCTTAAACCAATCTTCAATGTAATTTTTCATTGGCACAACATTTATTTCATACCTAATTTTGATATTAAATGATTCAACTTCTAAATCTCTTAGGTCATGAGAAATGCCATGTATTGCCTCCTCAATATCTTGATTTTTCATATAATAATCAACCAACCAATTATCTATCTCTTCTTCGCCATATTCAATTATGCATTGAATTTATCAACTGATAATCCTTTTAATATATCCACTTGTTCATCAAATTGTTGCATTGTCATAAACATTGAATTGAGATCTAGCTTAGGATATTGCACCTCATTAGTGCTTCCTGCCAAGTCTACTTCTGTGAGTCTTTTGAATAATTATTCTCTTTTCACTATGGCTTCATTGCATGCTTGGACAATGTTATTCAAATTCTTGATCTTTTCTTTCCAATAGGCGTTCAACTGTTTAATTCAACTTGGAGAAGGCAAATCCTCTTCTCTCCTTTTCAATTATGTCATGTTTGAGACTTTTATCCCAAATGGTAAAACAACATCTGTGTATAATCCTTCATTATTCTTTAAATCATCTTGGAGATAGTCATGAAATGCATGTTCCCTTTAACTGAAAGAAACAATATTTTTTGATGCCTCCCATGCCTCTATTATAAATGAAATTCTCTTCTTAATATTTTTCTCAACATAAATTCAGACTGTTGTGAGAAGACTAGAAGATCCCTTTAATTTAATACCGAGTGTATTTGGTTTAACCATTGTAAAAGGACTGGCCAGGATTGGAAGAGGCATCAAGGCCATTTCCAATTCTTTGACTTCTCCTTTAAGTTGGCATTTTTAGCCTCTAAACCATCAATAGAGTCGTCGAGTGCATCCTTGGTTTCCCTATGGATTTTGGAAATCTGGGATGGTCGCATATCCTTCAGGTTGACCTCTAAGAGGGCCTTTCCCTTTTTATTCTTCTGGTAACTTCTTTCTACAAACAAATTTTTATATTCTTTATAAAAAACAACACTTTGAAAAGTGAAGGATTCTACTTCACTAAAGATCTCATTTTCAATGACTTCCAATAAAGAATCTTGCTGAGCCATATTTTCCGACTGTTCTATTGCAAGAAATATTTTTTCAATATCTGCTTCTAGTTCCATATCCTCCAAAGAAAAGATTTGGATGTCATTTTCTATAATATTATCTTCTTCCTCTTTCACTAAATTTTTTATTTTCTTTCTCATGAGAAATTTGTGTGAACTCTCAATTTTTCCAGGGGAAGGATTCTTCTCTCCCCCTCCATTGGAACTATTGTTGACAACCTTTTTAACTAGGTGGGACCCTAGAGCACTGCTCTTGGATGTAGTATTCTTGGGAGTAACGACTGGAGATTGAACACTTCTTTCACTGAGACATTTTCCCCTTTGATTGTAAAGATCATTACTATTAAGTAATGTTTCTAAATCACCAACATTATGTAAGGGAGTGCTTTGGATGTTACTCTCTTCTTCTTCATTCAAGACAGTTTGAATGAAAGAGTTACTGAACCCCAATGAAAGCATATGTCCAACAAAGATTTTGTTCAGATCGAAACCTTTGATATTTTCAAATGATTTTCAAATTCATCAATTTTATTTATATTTTTGAACATGAACTCTCTAATCTTCCATGGCAGGTGAATAAACTGTTTTTTCCTTTTTTCATGGAAAAAATGTAGCTAGAATTTATATTTCCTTGCCACCTCTGTAATAAATAGTTTATCAGATACATGATACGTGTTAGGATATTTAGACACTTAGGAGTTAGTTAAGATCTACTTGGTCTAATATGTCGTTAGGTAAAAGTGTGTTTCTTTAGTATGCATTAGTATGCATTTGTAGTTAGGCA
>JZKD02S0136865.1:37212-47339 GCA_000966675.3 Picea glauca
ACTATGTGTATTTTAAATTAATTGGTGATCATTTGATTTATTTGGTCTTGTATGTGGATGACATGTTGTTGATAGGAAAAAACAAGGAGATTATCCAGGATGTGAAAACTAAGTTTTCCTATAAATTTGACATGTAGGATCCCGGTGGTTCAAATTTCATTTTGGGTATGGAAATTAAAAGATATCGGAAAAAGAGGAAACTCTGGTTAAATCAGAGAAAATATGTTGAGACAATATTGCAGAGGTTTAATATGCAGAAATGTAAATCGATCAAGGTCCCTATTCATGTTGGTGTAAATTTATCTATGGATTAGTGTCCCAAGACACAAGAAGAGGAGGAGGACATGTATTGTGTTCCATATGCGAGTGCAGTTGGAAGTTTGATGTATGCAATGGTCTGTACTAGACTAGACATTGCACATGCAGTGGGAGTTTTGAGTAGGTATATGTCAAAACCAGAGAAGGAGCATTAGACAACAGTAAAAAGGGTTTTCAAGTATTTGTGTGGCATTGCTAAATATGGATTGTGCTACCAAGGAAGAACAGGTTTGGACAGAGTGTTGGACATAAATGGTTTTGTGGATGCATATTGGGCAGGAGATATGGATCTTAGGAGATCTACAAGCAGGTATGTGTTTAACCTGTTTGGAGGAGCAATCAATTGGATGAGAAAAAGACAGGTTGGAGTGGCACTTCAACTAAAGAAGTTAAATACATGGCAGCCACTCATGCAAGCAAGGAAGAAGTATGGTTACAAAGATTGTGTTCAGGTATTGGGTTGGTACAACAAGTTGTAAGGATAGATTGTGACAGTCAGAGTGCAATTTTTCTGGTGAAGAAACTGACTTATCATTCAAAGACAAAGCATATTGATATTCAATATCACTTTTTGAGATACATGGTTGAAGAAAAGAAAGCGGTGTTGATGAATGTGGACACTTTGAAGAAAGTTGCATATTCATTAACGAAATCTGTGAGCACTGAGAATTTCTCTTGGTGTAGAGAATCCATGGGCATTGTTACCTTGGATTGTTGACTATGTAACCCTGTAACCCCCTGTATGCAAAGAAAACAACAAGTGGGAGAATGTTGGGTATATGTTTTGCACGACTAGCTGTAGAGTTATCTATGTTGCACCGAGTTCATAGGGGGGTTTGAGGGGGGATCTATAGCCCCCCCCTTGGGGGGTGCAAGGGAAACACCCCCGAGAAATGTGTCGCATTTTTTCCTCGTTTTTCGTGTTTCCACTATTTTCATGTCCATTGTTGGGTGGTTTTTTGGCACATGGTTTTTTCCAATGGTTTTCTATTTCTGGTTAAGGAATTAGGGTTGTTGACTAATCCAGTTCATTGGGTTAGGTTTTTGGATGCCACTGGCTCCTATATGCATATCTTATTGTAAACAATGTATCATGATGAATGAATATAGAATATGATGGTTTTCCTTGTTTGGGTTTCCAGGGGAAAAATATCTGTGTAATGTGTGTATTTGCCATTGTATATTTTTTGTTCTTTTACTAAAAAAATTGTTTGCAATAAATATTGTAGAAGGTTAAAATCTACAGTGAAGGTGTAAGGGAGGAGCAAGGGAGGATTGAAGTCCTCTACAGGTTGAAGCCTGAAACATGAAGTTGGTGCTTGAAAAAAGAGGATTGGAGTCCTCTATAGGTTGGATCTTGATCTATAGGGAGTTGGTGATTCCTCAAGTTGGTGCTTGGAAAACAAGGGATTGGTGTCTCCTTGAATTGGTGCTCAAAATAAAAGATATTGGTGTCTCTTACACAAGTGTAACTTGTAAAATGAAATATAATTTTTATGATTGTTACATTTAAAAATAAGATTTATGTACATTCTTGTTGATAAATTGTTATAAATTAATAAAGAATTAATTTAATTCGAGAAAAAAAAAATATTGATTCACCCCCCCCTCTCAGCATTGAACAACATTCCAACAATCGGTATCATAGTTGCTTCCTTCACCACAATTTAACCACTGAAGGAATATTTTGAGAAATCCAATGGATCAACAAGAAGGAATTTCCTCCAACAGAGCAATATTGTTCAAAGGAAATGATTATGCATTTTGGAGTATAAGGATGAAAAGTTATCTTATGGCTTTTGGATGTGATGTTTGGCTATATGTGGTAAATAGTTACACTACACCAACTACTACACCTTCATATGATGCTGCAAAGAAACTCTTCAATGATCATTCAAGGGTTGTTAATGCAATTATGGGTGGATTAGAAAATCCCATATTTGTAAAAGTGATGCATTGTAAATCAACAAAACAAATTTGGGACAAAATTAAAGTCATTATGAAGGAGATGGAAAATTTAAGCAAGCAAAACTTCAAACATATAGAGGGCAGCTTGAGAGTCTGAAGATGAAATAGGAATAAAACATTGCGGAATATTTTCATAGAGTGGATGAAATAGTCAATTCAATCAGAGCATTGGGAGAAGATCTAAAAGACAAAATTATTTTCCAAAAGGTGTTGAAATCATTACCAATGAGATATATTTCCAAGGTATCTACCTTGGAAGATTGAGAAGACCTTGAAAAATTTACAATAAATGAACTTCATGGGATTCTTATAGCCTATGAAATTATAATTGGGCAAGATAAGTCATCAAAAAGGGAAACAACCTTCAAAGCATCAAAAGAAACAAAGAACCATGAGCATGTGCCAAATGAAAATCACTCAGACATATAAGATGAAGAAGAAGCTAACTTTATAAGGAAACTCAAGAAAGGGTCTGGGAAATACAAAGGAAAGTTACCCCTCAAATGTTTAACCATGGAAAAGTTGGACATTTAGCCTCCAAATGTCACTAACCAAAGCAGAAAGAGAGTGATGATGAAGAAACTCAAAATCATAAAGAACCTAAGAAGAAAAAAACTGGAAACAAGAATAAATTATATGAGAAAAATAAAAACTTCTACTCCAAAGATGACAGTAGTTCATCTGACATGAGTGAAGATGACGAGACAAAACTTTTTTTTATG
The DNA here is from genome assembly GCA_000966675.3 of Picea glauca. Classification (NCBI taxonomy): domain Eukaryota; kingdom Viridiplantae; phylum Streptophyta; class Pinopsida; order Pinales; family Pinaceae; genus Picea; species Picea glauca. The sequence continues at coordinate 40,221 of JZKD02S0136865.1, forward strand.
GGCATAAAAACTCAAAATAATGTTGTTGATGATAATGAAGAAAAATATGAAGTTGAAGGAGAAGTATACCTTGAAGAAGAACTTATTAGTGCCCTTGAAGAACTAATAAAATATAAAAAGAAGAACAAATCATTAAGAGAACAACTATTAGAACATGAAGAAAAACAAAAATCAAGAGAAACGAAATTTTAAATAACCATCAAGGAATAAAAAAAAATCATTATTGACTTGAATACTCAACTCCAAGAAGACAAAATAATTGAAGAGTTAGTAAGTAAACAACTCAATGAAAAGAAATTAGACTGTGAAAAGCTAGAGGGTGAAATTGTTTTTCTAAAAAGAGAACTTGAGAAAGGAAACAACCAATCAAGATTTGAAAATAGCTCCAAAATATTGGATGATATTCTTAACATTCAAATATCATCAAGCAATAAGTCAAGACTAGGTTATGATCAAAATAAGTCTAACAAAGGATCTAAATCTACATGTAAGAAAACTGACAAAAATCCAAAACTTTATGCTGCCCTTCAAAGATCTTTCAAAAAGGAAGAAAGAAAAATAAAGACAAATTATAATAAACAAAATTCTACTCTACCTTCAAAAGAAAATGAATATAGAAAGAATACAACTATAAGAAGAAATCCCCCCAAAAGGTATCAATGTCTCATTTTTTGCTATTGTTTCTCTTGCAATAATTTTGGGCAGAAAGCATTACATTGTAGAGCTCATGGACAATACAATCGTACAAATGTTCAAAAATATGGTTATATGAACAACAAGAATAATAATAATCAAGAGAACATAAACTATAATTCATTCTCTCCACTGCAAAATTACAATGTTGAATGCCACAAATGCAACAATTATGGTCACAAATATAGTGACTGTAGAAAGCCAAAGCTTCCCATAAAAAATTCCAAAATTCAAGAAGAAAATCATAAGAAGGCATGGAAAGAAAAACATATGGAAGAAAAGGAAACAGAGTGTAAGGTAGTCTTATATTCTAAAGATAAAAGGATTCAATGGTATGTTGACAGTGGATGTTCAAAACATATGACTGGAGATCTAGACAAATTACTCAGTCTGAAAAAGAAAGAAAAAGGAAGTGTTACATTTGGAGATAATGTCTCTGCCAAGATACTTGGAAAGGGCACAATCAATCTAGGAAATAATAAATATAAAGCAGAAAATGTGATATTAGTTGAAAATTTGAAAACTTAATATCCTCAGTGTGAGCCAAACTTGTGATCAAGGACACATACTCATATTTGACTCCCAAAAATGTGAAATTAGAAAATAAGACTCAGGAAAGCTAGTGGTTGTTGCACCAAGGACACCAAGCAATGTTTATATCTTAAACATAGAAGAAGAAGAAAAATGTTGCATGAGCCAAATAGATGAAAGTTGGCTATGGCACATAAGAATGGGACATATAGGTTTTGAAAATTTAATCAAATTCAATAAAAAGGAAGTTGTGAGAGATATACCAAAGATTATTAAACCTTTAAACTATGTTTGTAGGCACTGCCAACATGGAAAGAAAACAAGCATAAGATTCAATACAAAAGAATATTCTACATCAAAACCATTAGAACTTGTCCACACTGACCTATGTGGACCAATAAGAACTAAAATCATGCAAGGTGAACATTACTTCATTTTATTCATTGATGACTATACAAGGATGACTTGGGTATATTTTCTTAAACATAAATCATAAACATTCAAAAAATTCAAAGCCTTCAAAGAACATGTTGAAAATGAGACTGATCTCAAAATCAAGTGCCTAAGATCAGACAATGGAGGGGAATTTACCTCAGATGAGTTCAATGAGTTTTGTGAAAATAATGGAATTAAAAGAAACTTTTCATCTCCAAGAACTCCTCAACATAATGGAGTATCCGAAAGGAAAAATAGAACTATCCAAGAGGTAACCAGAACTATGTTAAATGAATCCAAACTCTCAGATATCTATTGGAGAGAAGCAATATATGCAGCACTATATATACTTAACAGAGCACAACTTAGATTTAACCATGACAAGACACCATATTAGTTGTGGTTTAGCAGACCAACATCAGTAAAAAAGTTTAGAGTCTTTGGGAGAAAATGTTATATAAAAAGAGATGATGATAATCTAGGAAAATTTGATTCCATATCAGATGAAGGCATATTTCTTGGTTACTCATCTAATAAAAATGTCTACAGATGCTACAATCTGAGATTGCATAAAATTGTGGAAAGTGAAAATGTAAAGGTGGATGATCTAACATCAAGAAGAATCAAATCTCAAGACAATCCACAAGTTGATGAAAGAAGAAGAGATGATGATGAAGAAGAAGAAACTGAAGAAATACAAGAAAAAGAATCACAAAGTGAAGAAGAAAATGAAGAGGAGGCATCACAAAGACAAGAGTTAAAGTTACCATCAAGAAAAGTACAAAGGGATCATCCTGAAAGTCAAATCATAGGAACAAAAAGTGTTGGAGTTGAAACAAGAAGAAGGATAATATATGAATCAGAACAAGCGATTCTCTCCCTAATAGAACCAAAAACATTTGCAAAATCTAGCAAAGATGAAGATTGGATTAAATCCATGAATGAAGAGCTTGATCAAATAGAGAAGAATCAGATTCGGGAACTTGTCCCAAGACCAAAAGACAAAAAGGTGGCAGGGACCAAGTGGATTTTTAAGAATAAAGTTAATGAAGATGGTCAAATTATAAGGAATAAAGAAATATTAGTGTGCAAAGGATATGCACAAGTAGAAGGGATTGAATTTGAGGAAACATTTGAGTCTGCGGCCAAATTAGAATCTATCATAATGATTTTGTCATTTGCATGCTTTAAGAACTTCAAAATATATCAAATGGATGTCAAATCAACATTCTTAAATGGAAATCTAGAGGAATAAGTTTATACAGAACAACATGAAGGATATATATATTATCATAAAATAAAGACTATGTCTGCAAATTAAAGAAAGCATTGTATGGTCTCAAACAAGATCTCGGTGCATGGTTTTCAAGACTTGATAATCATCTACAACAACAAGGATACAAAAGAGGAGCCACTGACAACAATATTTATATTAAAATTGAAAATCAGAATATGATTATTGTTGTAGTATATGTGGATGATATCATCTTTAGAAGTAATCTAAATCCTCTAAGTAAGGAATTTACTGTAGAAATGCAAAAATATGTCAATGCTTGGTCAACTGATATTCTTCCTAGGATTACAAGTTTCACAGTCAGAAAAAAGGCATATTCATATCTAAGACCAAATACATTAAAAAAATGTTGAATAAATTTCAAATGGAAGATTGCAAACCTATGAGCACTCCTATGATTACATGATGAAAACTAAGCAAATATGATGAATCACTAAATTTAGACCAAACCATGTATAGATCAATGATTGGTAGCCTATTATAGGAAATGAAAAAAAGACCAGACATCATGCAAGTTGTAGGATTAGTAGCTTGATTTCAATCTGCACCTAAAGACACACATATGAATGCAGTTAAAAGGATTTTTAGATATCTCAAAGGCACCTTGGATTTTGGTTTATGGTATCCAAAATCATAAGACTTCAAATTAACTGCATATATTGATGTAGATTGGGCGGGAAGTATTGATGATATAAAGAGCACCGGTGGAGGTAGATTTTTCCTAGGAAAATGTCTTGTGTCATAGCTAAGTAAAAAGAAACCCTCCATATCACTATCTACAACAGAAGTTGAATATATTGTTGCTACCTCATGCTGCACTCAAGTAATTTGGATGAAACAAACTCTAGAAGACTTACAAGTAAAATATGAACATCCAATTCTTCTTAACTATGACAATACGAGTGCCATAAACCTTTCTAAGAATCATGTCATGCACTAAAAAACCAAGCATATCCCAATCAAATTTACCTAAAGAAAAAATTGCGGATATATTCACAAAACCTTTACCCAGGAGTACTTTTGCATACCTTAGATAGAAATTGGGGGTAATATCCATATTTAATTGAATTGCACAAGATTCATCAGTGAATGAGCACGTGGATAGAGGGAGTATAACCTCAGAGGGAGTAAACCTCAAGGGGAGCAAATAAATATCCATTTTCCCAATGCTATCAAAGGGGGAGGATAAACAGTAAAACCTAATTAATAAATAAGTTTTTTTTACTGTGTTTCCATAAATGCCAAAGGGGGAGAATGTTGGACATGGTGTTGGAATTGATGTCAAAGGAGATCAATATGATCAATATTGGACATAATGTTATGAATGTTGAAATTAATGTTAAAGAGGGTATATGATGTTGGTACTGGAATTGATGCAAAAAGGTCAATATTATGGTCATAATCAACAACATTGTGCACATGATATTGTCAAACTCATGCATTGTCTAAACATATATTACTTATGGATACTAAATTTGTCCTATCTAAATGAAAAGGGAAAAGATCAAAATATGGTTCTCAATAACATGTGTAAAAGGGTATGGTATGAGAGTCTCTATTAGACTTCTTGATATCCAATGTGGATAACTTCGACTAGCATTGCCTTCGACTCTAACTTGGATAACTCCGATTTGCATTGCCTTCGACTTTGACTTGGATAACTTTGACTTACATTGCCTCCGACTCCAACTTGGATAACTTTGACTAGCATTGCCTTCAACTTTGACTTACATTGCCTCTGGCTCCAAATTGGATAACTTCGAATAACATTTCCTTCGACTTCGACTTGGATAACTTTGACTTGCATTGCCTCCAACTTTGACTTGGATAAACTTCATCTCGCATTGCCTCTGACTTTGACTTGGGTAACTTCAACTTGCATTTCCTTCGAACTTGACTTGATAACTTCGACTTGCATTTCTTGACTCTTGGTCGACTCAAATTTAGTCGACTTACTTTGCCTTGACCCAACTTGCATTTTTTCCTACTCATTTTTCCCATTTCGACTTCCTGGTGGTTGACTCTATTTTATTTTCCGACTCGACTTGTGGCTTGAGTTGATGAGAATCTCCCGTCATATAAATATTCAGAGTTATAATTGTTTTAAACATATAATTATTTGTTGGTGAGATAGATAGGCTATAAGCCTCCTTTTTACAGATCAGACATCTTGATCTTCAATGTTCCAACAAATACAATATGTCTGGAGTCACTGCAAAGGAACAATTATTGGATGGTTGAGGTCAACGGACAACGAAATCATAAATTCTATGGATCGACAATGGACAACGAATATTGATCGTAGATTGTTGGATCAATATGGAAGTGTGAGACCAAAATAAGAAGAGTCAATCCATAACTGAGATCGACTCATAAAGACTAAAAATATGATTAAAGATAATTAACACCTCAGGATCATGGTTTGTTCAAAGAACTGTTACAACAACAGTAAACAATTTTTAGAACCTAGATATTTCATTAATGATGAACAACTTACAAGGGATTTGAAGTCTTTTGAATTAAAGACAAAAAAAATTAATGACAAAATTATAGCATTATTATTAAATTAAATGAAGATGTGCATTTTTTCATACAAAGAGACACAGTGTTTCAAATTCATACCTATTGGAATGCTATATAAACTGAAAGTTATAATGGAAGGAGATTATCTTTGTGATATAATTCAAAAGATAAAAACACATACATAGTCCAAGGAAGAATGTGAAACATTCTCATGAAGTGAGGGTGGAAGGGAGGAGAAATGGAGGATTGACGTCCTCTATAGGTTGAAGCCTGAAACATGAAGTTGGTGCTTCCTCAAGTTGGTGCTTGAGAAAAGAGGATTGGAGTCCTCTACAGGTTGGAGCCTGATCTATAGGAAGTTGGTACTTCCTCAAGTTGGTTCTTGGAAAACAGGGGATTGGTGTCTCCTTGAGTTGGTGCTCAAAAGAATAGAGATTGGTGTCTCTTACAAAACTGTAACTTGTAAAATGAAATACAACTTTTATGATTGTTACATTTAAAAGCAAGAGTTATGTACATTCTTGTTGATAAATTGTTGTAAATTAATAAAGAATTAATTTAATTTGAGAAAATAAGAAATATTGATTCATCCCCCTCTCAGTATTGAAAAATATTCCAACATATTAATGATCCTAGAGGGAAACAAATTAAACAATATGTGTGGGGATTAGGATAATTATTGAATAATATAGCCAAATGTTATTCTCTATGTCGTGGGCTCACAATAGATAGAGCACAATAAATCAATGATTTAATGGTCTTCGGGGACTCCATGATCATTATTTGAGCAACTATGAACCATTCCACTCTAAGAGGAAACAAACTTCAGGGAAAAATAAAGAGAATTATATAGGTGATAGATTAATTCAATAGGGTGAGTCTCTTTCATGTTAGATGAGAGATAAAAAAATGACGTAGATGTATTGGAAAAGTATGTCACTTCATTAAAATTAGGTGTCTTGATGGAAAATGGGGAATTTGCAATTGCCACTATCCCCTAAGGTTTAAATATTTTTGAGTCATTAAATAACCCCTATTTTACACTTAATGATCATTAAGTCAAATCCTATGATCGTCAATTGAGGTCACACACTTGGAGTAGGTGGAGGAGTGTCCACATTACCATATGATCCCTCTCCCTCAACTAATCACTCTGGCTTCACTCATGGATTTTGAGTGTGAAGTTATGAAGCAACTTAGGAAATGTGGGATCATACGAGTCAGAAGGATCTCGAATTTAGTATTTGTAGGGTATTTCTGGAAGATACTGGGTTCAATATGCTTGGACGTAATTTCATGCAATTGGAAGTAGATACAGGTCGGGGAGTTGGGTGACTCATGTTTTCATCAGATTTGTCTTGTTGAAGCTCTAATGTGAATCTTTCTATGTTTTGTAATTTCTAGGTAAACAAGCCTTTGATCCTAATTTCTTCAGGGATCTTCTGGAAGGCCAGGGATGTGTTATGGTTGCATGTGTTGGATTACTGAGAGGGGGGGTGAATCAGTAATAGAGAAATTTAATCATTTTTAACCATATAATCCAAGTGTTTAATCAATGTAGCATTATCATCCAATAACTGCAGAGTAAATAAGCAATGAACAAATGATCAATCATACACATACATAGTACACCAGTGTTTTAT
>JZKD02S0136865.1:55697-68290 GCA_000966675.3 Picea glauca
AAGTCGTCCATCATCCGACAACACACCCTAATCTATGTCACTTTTCAGGAAAAATGAAGATCCCCTTAGGTGTATGCCCACAAAAACCCTCCTTAGCAACTCTCCCATTTCTACAAGTCACATCCATGATATTTACACACACACACACACACACACATTTAATATTATTATTATATTAAATTAATATTTAACCAAATATTTTTTTATTTTTAATAATATTAAAAATATATTTCAACAAATTAATTTCTTTGTTTATAACGTCGATTTGTATTTAACACTTATTTAATTTAATTGATGATTACTCTTATTTATTATTTTAAACTTATCATTGATCCCTCAATGATGGGTGGAGTGTTCATTTAAAAAGTTTGAAAACTTCCCCGGATGGGGTGACACCTATTCAGGATCGTTAGGGTGACACTTGGGCATCGATATCCTCTCCATATGCCCAACCTCCTTCTCAAGGTGCCACATTAATGTAGATCTCCTTCCCACGTCTTGTTTCTCACGTGCAACATTAATATGAAGGTCTTGTCATAGGTAGGAAAGCTTGGGACTAGTAAAGGAATGGATAAGGTCATTTATGGATGTGAAATGATGGCTTTAATGGCCTCGAATTTCACCATGTCCATTTTATCTCTTCTCTGACTTATTTCCTTTTTCATTTTCATTCTCGTTGGGGAAATTTCCACTGTGGTTATCGATTCTGCACCTTTGTATCCTTTCCCCTGTTCGTCCACATTTCCTTTGATTTTCCTCTCTGGTTCTTCATCCCTTTCACCTTCAGGATGCATCAGGAAAGAGACACACCCAGTCATGGCTCAACTAGTCATCATTCATCTCCTCTCCCCTCGTCTATCCTATCGAATTCCACTTTGCTTTCCTCCTCTCCCACAACAAGCCAATAAGAATATGGTATCTAGGATTATGCCACTCGTGTAGAGGAATAAATTCCCTTTGATCAATTACAGGATGATTAACCAACCTCCACTCTGTCTATAGAAAAACGGTCTCCTAATGTGGCTTCTCCCACTATGTATAGACACCCTGCCACTGCTAGCAGTTCACAGGTACATGTGTGCAATTCCAATAGGGCAATGGAGTTTCCATCTCCAAGGTGATTCTTAAATGAACAACTACATAGAATTGTAGGGACATAGTGGATTGTTAAAACGTTGCTCCTATGTAGGGAGAGGACTACAATTCTATGTAGGGAGAGGACACATATCTGCAACTTGTATCCTTATTTGTGCTCTGCATTGAAGAAATATATCCATTTATTGGTCATAACATGGAGATTTTAACAAGAGAATTTAAACAAGGAATGTTATTATTAACATTATAGATAGATAAAATATATTGTAACATATAGTACATTAGTAATTATATTCCTTTTTGACATGAAATACATAGCCTAAGGAAACTTGTCAAGAACTTTCCCTCACTTTGAGGATGGTACATGGGGTAAATCAAATCATAAGCTCGAGGATTTTTCAACACGTAGTTCAATGCTATTACAACAATATACTTATTAAGAGCTCAACATGTCACTTGTAATTGCACCTCGATGGGGAGGATAAGACTCCTCTCAACCACCTAGGATAGACCTAATTCGAAAGTCGTAATTATATATGTTACATCTATTTCTATTTTTTTATTATTTAAAATTTAAACTTATTTTTATTTTTTATTTTATTTTTAATATTATTATTATTTTGTATATTATTAATTAATTAATCATATTATTTATATACATGTAAGTTCATATGTGGCCAAACTCAACCATTTTCTGGTCAGACTTCTTCCCCAAATATGGTAGGAATCTCATTAGAAATGATAGTTCCACTTGATTGATGAGAACTTTGACCATGTCGCTTTGTCTTTAGTAGTTTTATCCCATTTAAAGAAAATCCAAATGATCAAAATTAAAAAAAAAATGAGATGCCCAATGGAACTTGGTAATTCTAGATTATCTTTGTAGTCTCATCCATCTTGTTTATTTGTAGGCTTGTCCATCTCCATTATGTAGGCTCACCCATCTCCATTAGATTATATTCTAGTTCTTTTCCCTCGAACCCTTCATCTAGGTCCTATACCAACTAGCACCCTCAACCATGTTTCACAAATGAAAGGCTTAGGTTGATATTCAAGCATTCAATTAAGGAAGTTTTCCCTATTGAAACAAGCCAATCCTTTTCCCTCTTGTATATAATGCTAAAATTTCCTTCTCTGTCAAATTGGATTATCTTTGTTGGTGTTGAACCACCCCTGTTATAGTTTGTTTTCCTCCTCTAAATTGATTTGCCATTGTTTCCAAATCCTCCTTGGATCCTTCCTAGTATGTTAGATTCTTATCAAGGAAATTACCCCAAGTAATAAGATAATGTAGTTACCAACTTGACAAGAACCCTCTAGAGTTCTCATTTTTTTAAAACTTGCATTTGATCATTGTTTTTACGCCAATTTTGAAAAGTGTTTTTGTCAGAAACATCCTTTTATTTTCGTGGTTAAAATTACTTCCTTTTACAATCACAACCTTAACAACCTCATAATGTTGCAAAAAAACCCCTTAAAATCCACCACTCAATCGAAAATTAGTGTCAATAATAACACACATTTTTTGGGGGGAAAATTACAACTTCTTTGAAACCATGGTCTTAACAATCGATATTGCTTCCAATAAAAACCTTAAAATCAACCCCAGAATTGAAAAGAGGTAACAACAACACTCCCCTTTTTTGGGGGGTCAAAATTGAAACCTTTTTGAAACCATGTTATCAAGAATTCGTACCCTTGCAACCAAAATCTTAAAATCAACCTTTGAATCGAAAAGAGCTGTTATCCACCCGTAGCACTCCCTCCCCCCTTTTGGAGGGCCTTAACATTGCAACATACTTAAAACCATAGCCTAGAAGCCCAATGCTATTGCAAAAAAAATCATTAAAGAAAAGAAAGAAACCCCAAAAAGAGGAAAACAATTCTTTGAATATATATATAATGATGATGATGATGATGATGATTGTTAACGTCCACTGAGACCAAAATTGGTCTATCGAACCTTAAGAAAAGTAAAAGATTACTTGGATTTCTTTAAAATGTTATTTTGATGCTTGAAAAGCATTAAGAGAAGCGTTCCAATATCACTCAAGTTTTGATTAATTAAAAGGTTAGGAAGATCAATATTGTGACAAATATTTTGAAATTGAGATCTGATTTGGGTATACATAGGGCACTCTAGGAGAAAGTGTTTTTCATATTCAACCCTCTTGGTGCCACAAATGTTATAGATTCTTTCTTGCCATGGTGTTTTGGGGATTTCCCAATGCCTAGTTTCACTATGTAGCTCATGAGAATTAGTTCTTATTTTAGCAATAATGATTCTCTTCTTTATGCCAATCAAAACAAAGAGGTACTTTTGATCTTCAAGATTATGGTTAACCATCTCCTTATAATATCTTAATTTGTTTTTATCCTCTAATTCTTTAGCATACCATAAATTCAAAAATTTATCTTGTGAAATATTTTTAACATGATCAATATTCTATAGAATAACTTCTTTTATTTCCCAATGATTTAGCCAAGACTTGGCATCATTATGCCATCCCTGCTTGAGTTGTTGGTGATTTTAGCTAGAGTTTGAAGAAATTTTGGGGAGCCTCTTGTTATCCATGTTGTTTATCTTGTGCTTGTACATTAAGTACCTAATCATAGTTGTGTTCTCAATGGGAGAAAGGGGCAGTAGGTGCGGGCAGGGGCATGGGGTAATTCTAAACTCCAGAAGAATAATGAACTTATTAGAGGAAATTTTGGGCTAAAATGGGTCTTATAAGAAAAAATACGGTTGATGAGTTGGAAATTCAATAACTAATATAATTTCAAAATTTTAGGTCAACCATAATGGTTGAGTTGGACATCTAAAAGTCAAATAAGCTTATTTGTCACATTTTCATTTGACAATAGTTAACCACACCTTGGAGAAGATCTTGGTGAGATCGTCGTTGATATGATAAATATTCTTGAAACACTAAATATTTATTATTTTAGAATACCACTACCTCTACATACTACAAAAAAAATCCATAATAATTACTTCATAGTGGGTCATTTGAGAATATGAAAATTATTTTATATTATTAATCTATTTAAGAGAAGAAATAATATTTTGGTTTATGAAAAAAACACATGTATTTTAAAGCAATGAACATTGGAATACTATATATTTAAAATATAATTAAAAATACTTTTTAATTGGAATGACTTAATAAGTGGACAAAATCAACTTTTTGTCTAATATTTTTTCAATAATAGTCATCTTAAAATGTGCCAAAATCATTGGGGGAAAAGTACTACCACTTCCAACAAAATTATTTTACACTTATTAACTTTATCCTTTAATTACTAGCTAAAAGTTAAAAATAATATAATATTAAAAATTTATAAACAAATTATTACTAAAAAAAAATAAAAATTATCTCATTATTAAAATACAACAAAAGGATCATCCAATAAGATTGTAGTAAGTATATTATCATTATCATTATAATTTAATAAAAAGGAAAACCTACATTACAGATTGAGTTTTAATAAAACATAAATAAATAAAAATGGAAATATTAAAATAAATTTTAGTAAAGATTAAATTATATGATTAATACTTAATTTAATTTAAATAAACATATAAAAAATAATAATTTTCTTGATTTTTATAAGAAAATGATAAAATCATTTAAATTAAATATAATAAGAAAGAAGAATGGTCAAAATAAGTTAAGTTAGCTATTATTTTGTAAATACAAACAAATTTTAAAAATTAGAAAAAAATTAGTTATTGTGAACTAAATAATATCTAAAATTTGGTTATAGTTAAAAAATATTTTAATAAGACAAGTTTTTATTGTGATTATAAAAAAATGTTTCATTGTTTCATTATAATCAATTTAGAATAACTAAAGTTTGATTATAGTTAAAAAAAACATTTTAATAAGGTAAGTTTTTCTTCTGATTAAAAAAAATTGCTTCATTATAATGCTATGTTTATATAGTGAGATATTATATGTGTGGTGATTTTATTGTAATAATAAAAGTGATAATAATAACAGTAACAATAATAATGAAATATTATTTTGTTTGTATCATTATTTAAATTAGATTTTTTAATTAATATTGACTAAATTGTAATATATTATTTAAATTAAAATTTATTATTAGATATTAAAAAATAGTTGTGCAACACAATAAATTTAAGATGATATAAATTTCAAAAAGAAAAATACTATATTTATTGTAAAGAAACAAAATTATGGTGATCTTGGAAGGCTTCTCTTAATGCTTTTCGAGCACAGAAACAAAATTCTAAAGAATTGCAAGTAATCTCTTACCCTCTTAAGGTCCAATAGACCAATTCGGTCTCATTGGACGTTAATCATCATCACCATCATGTATGTAGGCTATCTTTTATCCAGTACCAATTATTATTTCTTGTATGTGCACAATAAATGATAATTATCATTTATTATATGTTCTCAAGAATTTAAAATTCTCATTATTATTTTTAACCCTCACCTATTAACTCTATATTAACCTAGCTTGCATGGAAAACATCATTAATGGAGAAATATAGATAAAACTTCACTATATACACCTCTAACTTAGTGTGATGTGGCATATTGTTTTGTTATTCTATATTTTCCTTAGGAGGCCCATTTTAGGTCAAAATTTCCTCTAATATGATCATCCTACTCATGGAGTTTATACATTCAATCCAATAATCTTGTAGAAGCTTATGGTATTCTTCAAAGTCCGAGGATTGAAAAAATTATCAACATGTGCAACTTTGTTGTGATTGGAGACTCTTTGCTCATCATCTGATATATGCAACAAAAAAGAAAGAAAAGACTTAATCAACGTGTGAGAGAGTATGTTCCATTATCAAGGAAAAAGATCATAACATAAAGATCCAAACATCAACATGTAGCCAAGATTCTGATCAACAAACATATATCTCCATCTTCTCCATTCTTCCTCTTCTACACCACTTTCTCAAGGCTATTTGTTAACATTTATGAACTAAATATAAGGTTGAGTTCTTGAGTGTTTCTCTTGTAATGTTCCAAGACTTTTCGTACATGATCATGGAGTATTTACAAACATGTATGCGACTGAAACTCCACAGAGAACTATTCCGAGGCATTTCTCTAATGATTTCTTAGATCTTGGGATTTATGGGTGTGATATTTTTAGAGTTTTCCTATCAAATTGTTTTCAATATTAAATGCATAAATATTTTAAAGTTAGTTGAGATGATCAAAATTATTCTCTCATTTTTATTGTGAGAAGATATGGATGCATCCAATATTTGTATGTGATTTATAAGTTTACATAAATGGTGTTGAATATGTATATTTTCTGATATTGAATCCTCCTTTCAATCTTTTCTTATTGTAAAGAAACTTCTTGTTGCACATAAGATCAGATCGGGTTATTAAAGAATCATTTATTATATGAAACAATAAATACTTGGGGCTTGTTGTCTAGCATTCTCCCTAATCCAAGATATTCAAGATATATCTTTCAGCCAAAGAGGAGTACCACCTCTATAAAAATGTATGGGGATTCATATCTTCGTGAGGTTATTGTTTCGATCCTAACCGATTCAAACATAAAAAAAATTGGTAACTCGACTGGGGGGGATTTTATTTTCAAGATATCTGAGGCTTTGTTTCATATTTGATTGAAGAACCAGAATCTCCATGGTTCAAAGCTTCGAAAAGAAAATTAAAAAAGATCGCTTCTTGTTCTAGATGCAAAGGATTTATAAAAATATTATTCAAAAATATTTGAATGAACTCAAAAAGAGCCAAGAGAAATCAAATATTCGGGAGGATGAACTCCCTAGTGATTCCATTGAAAGAAATCTCAAATGCCCTAGCAATTCCATTGGAAATATTACAAAATATCAAGAAGATATATATTATGACTCCTATTAAGAATTATGTTCATGTTGTGATGTTCCTTTTCCTTCTCCACCAATCCCTTCAATGTATTTACAAGACTTAACAAAAAGAACAAATTCCCAAAGAAAGAGACGATGACATAAAGGCCCTTTAAATCTTCCAAAAATAGATTTTCAGATGCCCAATATTCCTATGGAAAAAATTTATACATTCTCTGGAAATACTTCAAAAGATGCAGAGAAACACTTGTTTAGATTCAACAATACATGTGATGTTTTCAATATCATTGAAGACAATGTTACATGCAAACTATTTTTACAAACTTTGCGTGGGGTTGCTCTTGAATGGTTCCATTCATTGCTTCATGGGACCATTACCAGTTGGGACGTGTTAGAAACTTTATTTGATAAAAATATTGCCCACCCACCCTCTCCCATATGGACACAAGATAATGAATATTTCATCCTTTCATATGCTCCATATGAATATTTTTCAAGCAACAAAATTGAGAATGAAATCGAGGAGCCTCCACCAAATGCACAAGAAGATTTTAGCCTTGCAAAAGAAGATGAAAATTCACAAGAAAATTGGCAACAAGAGGAATTGGTAGAATAAATGAATCTTGAGAACAATGATGAACAATATTGTTACTCCATGAAGGAATAATGCTTTCAAAACATTGCCAGTGAATCAAGAATCTTGGATATGATCAGTAATGAGGAGAAAGATGAAATTATTCTCAAATTGGAAACTTCTCATTCAATCAAAGAAATCATCATTATTGAGAAACCAAGGATTGATTATATTGAAACATGGTTCCAAAGCATTATTGGCCAAGCAATGCCATCCGATTCTCAACACATCTGGTTGAGTTTTTCCTCACCACACTTTGGACATGCCCCTGACGCTTTGGTACAAGCCTCAATGTGTTCTCTAATTCAATATCTCATTCCAAACATCACTTAAATGCTTGAATGGCTCCATTGGAAATCGACATATACCCAAAAGTGTCCCTTTCCTCCAAGTAGGATAGGGTAGGTAGATCTTGTTTGTACATAGTTTGTTTCTTCATTCAAATTTTGTGCAATAAATCAGTTACTAAGTGGAGGTGGTATTTGAATATAACTCCATGGAAGAGGAATTACAAGAATTCATTGTGAATATGAATTCGTAGCCCAATGGAGAAGGAATGTTCTCTTCATATTCTGGTGTTCTCAGTAACCCACAGGGGGTTACTGTTTAGTAGTTGGAGCCAGTTGTTGATAAAAAATCTAGTCACCTTGATTTTTCCACTCTATGGAATATATATATAAAAAAACGGAAATATGAATTTGTGCAATTTCACTAGCTCATGGTGTAGTCTTTAGTCTCAACTTCGTCAATCATTTTTCAAAATCTGAATCTGAATCCATACACCTAAGATATTCATATTTTTTTCCAGAATTCCAACAGAGAGATTGCAAAATTGCAAGAAATGTTTTGCTAAGTGTCGTGTTCTCCTCTCCATTTTTTTGAATTTTTGACTAAGTACTCTCCTCACTTAGTCATTTCTCTCACCTTCCATCTCCTATCTATCTCCACACTTAACCATTTTTCTCTCTTACCCCCCCACCTCTCTCATACTCTCTTCTCACACTTTTTTCTTATTCCACTCTACTTTCTTTCCTCACTACTCTACTCTTACTACTCTCAATAATTAACCATTTTTCCATTTTTCCCTCTCCTATCATCTCCATACTTAACCTTTTTTCCTTATTCCACTCTACTCTCTTCATACTCTCATTCCACACTTATCCATGTTTCCCTCTTTCATTCCTTATTCTCCTTACATTACTTAGTCATTTCCACGTTCACGTTCATATTCCCTTTTTCTTTGTTTTCCCATTTTTCTTTTTCCACTTTATTTTATTTTACTTTTCCATTTTCATTTCATATTTCTCATTTTCCATTTCCTTTTTCTTATTTTCCTTTTCCATATTTCACGTAATTCCATTATATTTCTTTCCATCACTTATGACTTATGAGTCACGGGTTGCTAATCATTCTTTCATATACGATGTCCCTTTGTACGTTCACCCACTTATCCTTAGAATATGTTTACATCTCTTTTTACACTTATGACTTATGAGCCACGAGTTGGTGACTTATGAGTCGCGGGTTGGTGATCATTCTTTCTTATACTATGTCCCTCTATCCGTCTATCCACTTCTTGTAACTTAGAATATTTTTACATCTCTTTTTACACTTATGACTTAGTTGTGGGTTGGTGATCATTGTTTCATATACTATGTCCCTCTGTCTATCTATCCGCTTCTCCTTATAATATTTTTACAACTCTTTTTACTACCTTTTACCTCTCCTCTCCACTTCACTTAACACTTAGAATTTTTCACAACTATGTCTTACTAAGTCTTAGTCCGCGGTGATTTTCTAAGGCTTTTACCTACATCCACATTCACGTAACCCCATGAACCCTCCATATTATTTTAATATTATTTCTCTTATCCTAAGTTTTCTGGGCATATATCTTAGTGACATGTGGCAATTTTAACAACCAATGGGAGTGTGACATGTGTTAACCAGTGAGATAATGATACGTGGGAACTTATGGAAATTTATCACATAGTTGTTGGAAAGTTGGTTGTCATTGATGTCAACCCTTAGAACATTCGAGATACCCCAGAGTTGTGATCAATATTGATGGTGAGTTATTTGTCATTGATGTCGACAAGAGTGGTTGATGTCAACAGATGTGGTAAGAACCCTCCAGTACTAAACGGAAATAATTACAAGGGATAAAATGATATGTGTCAAGTAAGAATTTTATCAATAAATATTATTTAAGATAATCATAGGGTAAATTATCTTCTTTGTTTTTTATTTTTTTATATTTCTTCTTTAATCAAGCGAAAATCCCAAGTTAAAATGTAGCGCATATAAGTAAATAAAATTAAGAATAATACCAATCTAGCATTCAACAATAAGGAAATTCCATGACATTAAATGGATGAATAACAAGAACAAATCTAACCCGTCTATTCATACAACATTTATTGAACACAATAATATAATCCCCCATTATTTTTCTTAAATTTAATCTACCACTATTACGCTATATAAGAATATATTGTTTATATAATACAATTAATAATTGAGGAAATTTTATGTCAACAATAATCCATAGTGAATTGATTGCTATCATATTGAATAAAAATCGATTTCCTATGAATAACATTGAATTAAAACTTTTACAAATCAAGGGAAAATATAACTTTCCTATTTCATATTAAAAACAAGTGTATTCTTGCAAAACAAGAAAAAACACGACCATTAATAATTATAGCATTGATATTAAAGACTCCAAACTCAAAATCGTCAAAAGAAAACAAAATTAAGTTATAAGGATAAGGTAATCAAGTAATCCCACTAACTAATTACACAAGTTGTCACAATGTTTCTCAATAAAAAGTATTGCCTCTTAAGAGGTCACAGGTTCAAATCCAGAGGGGGGTAGGGTATGTATACCTTCGTAGACTTTACTAGTCAAATCGTTGGGCGGAGGGGGGTCCCTTGTCCCACAAACAAGGGGGTCTCATACACCAAATTTGGTGTGTTGGCTTGGCCGTGACCTTAAAAAATAGATTATTATTATTATTATTATTATTATTAGTTTAAGTACACTACATTTATTAATTGATCTATTTGTTGGATTAGTGAGAGGGGGGTTAATCAGTGATGAGCAATTTATACCACTTATTAATCCTTTTAACCACAATGTATATTCCTTTAACTTATTCAACAATGTTCATAAGTTCATCAGTAATATGTTATTGCATGATATAACATTAACATCCACCAATGCATAATAAACAATAATAGACACATCCACACAATGCACAATACACCAATATTTTACGTGGAAACCCAATGCGGGAGAAAACCACAGAATTATTTTCTTATATGTATTTAAGAATTACATTCAAGGAAGAACCAACTTCCAATTCTCTGGCTCCGACCAGAAGGAGGCTCCAACCCCCTGTGTTCTCCAGCTCCAACCAGAAGGTGGCTACCACCACCCAATTATTTGGCTCCAACTAGAAGGAGGCTCCAACCTGATGGAAGCTCCAACTCCCTAATTCTACAACATCAACCGGAAGGAGGATACAACCCCCTTTCCTTGCCCCGTCCAACTGCCCTGAAATATAAGTGTTAAATAAATGATGAAACCACTTCCACACTATCACTGTGAGATATATCACTAAAAACTTGTACCAATCTGTGCCAATAACCTGTCACAACCTATACCAACAACCTGCACCAATATGTA
Organism: Picea glauca; assembly: GCA_000966675.3. Taxonomy (NCBI): domain Eukaryota; kingdom Viridiplantae; phylum Streptophyta; class Pinopsida; order Pinales; family Pinaceae; genus Picea; species Picea glauca. Next base: position 66,978 of record JZKD02S0136865.1, read on the forward strand.
CCAATAACTTGTAATCAACATGTACCAACATACACCAACAACATGTACCAATACTCTCCTCAATATATTAGATCTGGTAACATAGATCTCATACCCAATATCACAAGAATGTCACTCAACCAATTGTGTACATTAACAACTAGTACAACCTATACCATCACAAGTTCATCAACCATGCACATCAAAACACTTCACAACCATCACCAACACCAATATATCTATTCCACATCAACCATAAACCATGTTCCAAGATCACTACAAATATTTCCAACAAGATTACCAAAAAGTGCCTCTAACAATGTACCAAGCATGTACAAATCATGTATCAATAACAAGCCAAGTTATACCTCATCAAGATGTACTAACATCACCATACCATACACCTCATGTATATGCCAACTCATCAACTAAGTATCTCATCCATGAAATCAACATAGACCTCAACCATATACCAAAACATACATCAATACAACCAAACATATTCCTCTAACAATACATCACAAATCCATAAGACAAATACCATAAACCCTTACATAAAACCATGTGTCAAACCTCATTATTATGTATCCTCAAACATGTCCCATATCATGACCAAATGTAACCATCAAAACATGAATATAAACATACCTGTAACTCTATAACAAACCTGGTGTATGTGATCACACACCTACAAACCTTCCTTAACTTCAAAAACAAGAGACTAACATTTTCATCAAACTTTACTTTAGTCTCACATGACTAATTTTGGATTAGTCAACAACCCTAACTTGCAACAAGAATAAATTTGTACCTGTAATGCATGAAGGTATGAAAATTAGACACAATATTATTCAGTTTCTTCTCTACAAATACTCCATATTTCACTACTTGGAACCTCCCATAAAAGGCATTATAGGAAAAATGGCAAACCTTGTTGAATTTTGGATTATTCTAGAGAGAGAAATTGTAGAGAATTACACACATGGAATATTTGTTTTATGGATCTGAAAATGGTACAAAACATACTACATATTGTACACTAACCAATACATTTTGTCTCATTGAATTTTGATCTGTTATGAAGAAGTTGTGACGTTTTTACCTGGAACACTTGTTTTAGACTAGTTTCAGGACTAGCCACAAACCCTATCTTCCATAGAGTGTAACTCTGAAACTACAACAACCCACAATCACAGTTACTTGGATATGTTTTCTCAACATACTCCATATTTAGCTATCTGAATAATTCTATTAAAAACATTATTACAAAAATGGTGAGATGACATGTAAATAACATACCTTAGAAAGCATCATCAAAAGACTTTATCCTCCCT
>JZKD02S0136865.1:85932-98319 GCA_000966675.3 Picea glauca
AGTATGCACAATTTCTAGTGGTGTTGTCATTGAATATTATTTTGATTTAAACCCGATCTTTGTTTGTTTTCTTTGTTGACAATGCTTGCATAAAGTGTTGGTTTGTTTCGTGATCTGAGGAATTTCTCTAATTGCTTCCCTTTTGCTGACTTTGACAAGGTATCAAAATGTATGTGACCCATTCTTCTGTGCCATAACCAAATTTCATCTTCATTTCCTAGGAAACACTTTTCATTTCCAATTTCACTTAATACATATATGTTGATTGAAGTTCTCGCAGTTGTTGCAATCAATTTTCTTGAACCTTATTTTCTTATCTCGCACTTTTGTGAATCGAAAGTAACTTTATGACATTGGTCACACATTTGACTCACACTTAGAAGATTATGTTTCATGTCTTCTACTAGTAGAACATTTTCTACCTTGGTATTCTTGTTCCCAATTATGACGGTGTCTTTTCCAATGATTTTAGTTGAATCATCATTTCCGAAGGAGACTGTTCCATCTTTTTCCTTTCTTAATGTAAGAAACTTGTCTCTATCGCCTGTCATGTGTTTTGAACAACCATTGTCAACATACCAACCACATTTATTCTACTTAGCTTGTAGAGCGAGTGGGCATTCTTCATTGCTATACGGATTATGCTTTGTTATCCATGTCCTTTTTTGAGGTTCTTGTCTATGACTGTTGTTGTTCTGTTGTGGTTCTCTAGGAGGGACTGTCATTCTGCAATCTTTGGCCATGTGTCTGAAGTTGTTACATTTGTAGCATTCCACTTCAGTGCTCAAAGATTCAAACCTGTTGTAACTTTTCTTTGTTTCACTAGGTCTTCTTGGATAACCCTTTTGTGTATGACTTTCAAAGTTGTTTATGCTATTTTTGTTAGCTCTGCAATTCACATATTTATGTCCAAAATTATTACATGCATAACAACATAAACCAAAAAAGATAGTTTGATACTTGGAAGTTGAAGATCTTCTGAAAGGAGGTACTCTTATGAATCCTTCTTCTTCCTAAGACCTATCTGATTCTATCGGTCATTGATTTTGAAATCGAATATTCTCGGTAGAGGAGTGTCCCTGTAATTTTCTTTGTAGACCTTCCTATCCCCTTTGATTGTTTATGCACAACGTTTTGGATATGTTTCTTGTTCTGTTGTTTTGGAGCTTGATCCATTTTTTGTATGATTGTATCCAAGTATGGACTTGTCATGGTGAGGTTTTTGACTGTTGATAATGACATTCAAAACTTTTGAGTTGTTCCGCATATTTTTCTTTTGAAGATCTTTTCTTAAGGTGACAATTTCTTCTTCCAAATTTCCAATGATCTTGTCTCTTCCTTCTAGTTGTTCTTTGAGTGTTTCTTCAATTATGTTATCTTCTTCAATTTGAACCTTCAAATTTGTGATCATTTGTTCTAGTTCCTGGGTGTCTTATTTCTTGTCTAGTTCCGCTTGTAATTTCTTGTTTTTCTTATTTTCTCTTCTGATAACTTCTATGGCACACAACAATTCTTCTCGGTAGTCAACTTCTGCCTCTTCATATTCTTCTTTGGCCTCTTCATATTCTTCTTCGGATTCTTCTTTATCAGAGTCTTCTACTGCCATTAATAGAACTCTTTATGTCTCACTGTCACTAACTTCGTCTTCATCTGATGATGAGATGTCTTCTTTGGTGCATAAACTTTTCTTGAAAACTTTCTTTATGGTTCTTTTTCCTTTATATGTTTGTTTTCTATTTGAGTAACCTTCATCATTTCTCTTTTTCTTATGAGGACATTTGTTAGCAAAATGACCAATACCATTACAATTAAAATAAATCAAAGGAAGCTTACCTATATACATGTTTTTGGTTCCCTTGTTCAATATTCTAACAAAGTTGGTCACTTCTTCATCATCTTCCAAGACATTACTGTTGCTACCATGTTCTATTTGTTTTTTGTTTTGCTTTGAATTTTTGGATGCTATGAAGGTTGCTTCTTTTATATCTGGATTTTCCTGTTCAGTTATCATTTCATATGTTGTGAAGATTCCATGTAGTTCATCAATGCTTATTGATTTTAGATCTTCTCTTTCTTCTAGTGCTGATATCTTAGGGTCAAATCTCATAGGAAGAGATATTAGTACCTTTTGAACAATTACAGATTATTTGATTTCTTCTCCCAATTCCAAGATTGCATTTAATGTTTCATCGACTCGTAAAAAGTAAGCTGCAATGTTCTCATCTTCCTTCATCTTTAGTTGTTCAAACTGACCTCTGTAAGTTTGAAGCTTTGTTTCTTTGACTTTTGAATCTCCTTCATAAATATTTTGAATTTTGTCCCAAATCTCTTTAGCGTATTTACAATGTGCAACTTTGGTGAATATTGATTCTCCAAGACCATTCAAAAGTGAATTTGTGGCTTTGGAATTATTTTGACCGAGTTTCATAGGTTTGTCATTTGACAGTGGAACTGTTGGTGTTGTGTATCCATCTACAATTGATTGTCAAATTTCAAATCCATGTTCCTATATATATGTCTTCATCCTTATGCTCCAAAAGGCATACTTATGTCCATCAAACTGTGGTATTCAATTTGTATACATGTTGTTTCTATCCATGATCTACCTTTCAGTGGTTCAACTGATTTCTGAAGGAACCTTCTCTGATACTAATTCTTGGATTACTAAGAGGGAGGGTGAATCAATAATAGAGAAATATAATCATTTTTAACCATATAATGCAAGTCTTATATCAATGTAGCATTATCATCCAATATTTGCAAAGTAAATAAACAATGAACAAATGAACAATCATACACATACACAATACACCATTGTTTTTACGTAGAAACCCAAAGAGAGAAAACCACGGAATGTTTTTTCTTATATGTCTTAAAGAATTACATTCATTGGAAGCACCAACTTCCTTTGTTTTCCAGTTGCAACTGGAAGGAGTCTCCAACCCCCTAGTTTCTCAGGCTACAACCTGAGGTAAGTTCCAAATCTCCAATTCTCTGGCTACAACCAGAAGGAGGCTACAACCCCCTATGTTCTCCGGCTACAACCGGAAGGTGGATACAACCACCTGTCCTTGCCCCATCCCACCGTCTTGATGTATAAGTAGACTAATGGAACCACTGTCACACTATCACTGTGAGATATACTATTTTAAACATGTACCAATAAAACTACACCAAACAACCTGAACCATGTATCAACCATGCATCAACCTATACCTCAACCTGTACCATAAAAAAGTGAATCATCCATGCACCAACCTGTACCAAACAACCTGTAATCAATTTGTACCATAAAAAAATGCATCAACCATGCACCAACCTGTACCTCAACCTGCAAACCTTCCTTAACTTTAACAACAAGAGACTAGCATTTTCATCAAACTTTACTTTAGTCTCACATGACTAGTATTGGATTAGTCAACAACCCTAAATTGAAATAATCATAACTATGTACTTGTAATGAATAAAAATCTAAAAATACTACACAATTTTCTTCAGTGTGTTTAATGCAATTCCTCCAAGTTTCACTACTTGGAACCTCTCAGAAAATGAGTTATAGAAAAAATGACATACCTTGTTGAATTATGGCTTATTCTAGAGAGCGAAATTGTAGAGCGTGCCCCACATGGAATATTTGTTGTATGGATATGAAAATTTTACACAGAATACTACAAACTGTACTCTAACCAAAACATTTGGTCTTACTAAATTGGGATTTGTTATTAAGAATTTATGACGTTTTTACCCGAAACACCTATTTTAGACTAGTTTCAGGACTAACCACAAACCCTATTTTCCACATATTTTAACTCCAAACATACCATGACCCACAAGATGAAATTCTCACCACAACTACTTGGATATGTTTCCTCAATGGACTCCAAATTTCACACTCTGAATCATTCTAGAAAAAAAATTATTGCGAAAATGGTGAGATGACCTGTAAATAACATACCTTAGAAACCATCATCAAAATAATTTATCCTCCCTTGAATTTTGGCCTTCTTTACTTCACCTTCCCTCTGAAATTAGGCTTAGATATCATTTGGTTACCTCAATCACCTGTATATATCCAATATGCTCAAGTGTGATTAAAATGCGAGAGTCTTACCTCTTATTTATACTTTCATGTAGCTTCATCAAGGGGTTACCTTTTAACCATCTTAACCCAATTTCCTTATTTTAGGGCTAACCCACTTCTAACCACTTTTCATAGTTAGAAAGTTATCCATTTACTTTATTATTTAAATAATCCTCCTTGACTTTGTCACTTCACTTTATTATTTAAATAATCCTCTTTGACTTTGTCACTTTACTTTATTATTTAAATAATCCTCTTTGACTTTGTCACTTCACTTTATTATTTAAATAATACTTTTTTACTTTGTCACTTCAATTTATTATTTAAATAATTTCTTCTTTGCAAACACTTTGACTTCTTTGACCTTTTGGGGCTTCAAGCCAACATATGAGGGTTCTCCAAATTCGTAAGGCCATAACTCTCAAACCCTGGGGAATTATGTAACGTTCCACATACCACCAGAAATGGCATGACATGTACTATCCATCTAGAATAGTATTACCTGCAAATATATCAAAACTCATACCATTATACATCAAACAATATTGGGTCCATTATCCAAACCTTTGTGCTACCAGAATTCTCTACCGGACTTTCTTCAAGGGTTCACATCAATGACAACCAACCCAATTAATCAACAATTTGATTATTGCTATTCATACCATGGTATTCGTAGAGAGAAGACAATTCCAGAAACACCACAAGAAAATGGTGTGTCAGAAAGGATGAACAAGACAATCATGGAGCGTGGAAGGAGTATGAGATTGCATGATGGTTTGCCCTTACATTTATGAGAATATGTTGTAGATATTGTTTTTTACTTAATAAACAGAGGAACTTCAAGCTCTTTGGATGGTAGAATTTCAGAGAAGGCATGGACAGGTAAAAAGGTAAACTATTGTTTTTTGAAGACTTTCGGTTTTGAATCATTTGTCCATATTGATAAAGAAAACATAACAAAGCTTGAGGAAAAATTCAAGAAGTGTACCTTTATTGGATACAGTGTTAATGATTTTGGTTATTGCTTATGGGATTATGAAAATAAAAAAATCATTAGGAGTAGAGATGTCATATTCAATGAGAAGTTCATGTACAAAGATCAGTTGTAGGGAAAGAAACAGGAAAAAGAAAAACTAGAACACACATTCCTTGATGAGATCACTGAAAAATAAATTTCAAATGTACCATAAAATCAAAATGTACAACAACACGATCAACAGGTACCTCAAACTCCTACAAGTGTTGTTAGAATATCTACTAGGTTAAGTAGACCCCCTGAACGATACTCTCCTTCATTGTATTATTTATTGTTGATTGATTCTAGTGAACCAGAATGTTATGAAGAGACAATGCAGGTAGACACCAAAAAGAAGTGGGAGAAAGGCATGAAACATGAAATGGATTCCGTGGTAAATAGCCAGACTTGGGACTTGGTTCAGTTTCCTGCAGGAAAAAGAGCATTGCAGAATAAATGAGTTTACAATTTGAAGGAAGAAGATGGAGGAAAAAAGAGGTACAAGGCTAGACTTGTTATAAAGGGGTTTGCACAAAAGAAAGGTATAGATTTTGATGAAATATTTTCTCTTGTTGTTAAAATGACTTCAATTAGGACTATTTTTAGTCTTGTGGCAGTAGAAGATTTGCATATTGAACAGTTAGATGTAAAAACAATTTTTCTCCATGGGGATTTGAAGGAATAGATTTATATGCAACAGCCGCAAGGGTATGAGGTCAAAGGGAAGGAGAATTTGGTATGTAGGTTGAAGAAGAGCTTGTATGGCCTAAAGAAATCTCCAAGGCAGTGGTATTTGAAGTTTGTCAGGTTTATGACAGAACATGATTATAGTAGATGTCATTCTAATAACTGTGTTTATTTTAAAAAGTTAGAAAATGGAAGTTATATTATCTTGCTATTGTATGTAGATGACATGCTTGTTGCAGGGTCTAATATGGAGGATATAAATGTGCTCAAGAATAAATTAGCTAATTCATTTGCGATGAAGGATTTGGGTGCTACAAAGAAAATCATTGGTATGAGAATAACAAGAGACAAGAAAAATCGCAAATTGACATTGTCTCAGGGTGAGTACATAGAGAAGGTGTTGGAGAGGTTTAGAATGTAGAATGAAAAACCAGTTAGTACACCTTTGGATAACTATTTCAAATTAACTAAGGAAATGTGTCCTAAGACATAGGAAGAGATAGAATGCATGTCCATGATCCCTTATTCATCAGTAATTGGCAGCTTGATGTATGCGATGGTTTGCACAAGACCAGATATTGCACATGCAGTGGGAGTTGTGAGTAGGTATATGAAAAATCCTGGTAAAGAACATTGGGAGGAAGTAAAGTGGATTCTCGGGTATTTGAAAGGTACTTCTACTCATGCATTATGTTTTGAAGGTTCAGACACTGTTCTATAGGGATATGTTGATTCAGATATGGCAGGTGATAAAAATAGCAATAGGAGCACCACAAGGTATGTTTTTACTGTAGGTGGAACAACAGTAAGTTGGATTTCAAAACTGCAAAAGGTTGTTTCAATTTCAAAAACATAGGTAGAGTATGTTGCTACTACATAGGCTAGTAAAGAGATGATTTGGTTACAGAGGTTTATGGAAAAATTGTGAAAGAAGTATGAGAATAACATGTTGTACTATGACATTGAGAGTGCCATTCATATTGCAAATAAATCAACCTTCCATTCGAAGAATAAGAATATACAACTCATGTACCATTTCATATGATCTATCTTGGAAGATTGACATTTTAAGTTGGAAAAGATACACACTATCCAGAATCCTACAGACATGTTAACAAAGGGGCTAACCATGGAGAAACTAAGTTCCTGCTCACTTCTAGTTGGTCTTAAAGCATGAAGGTAAAGATGATAAATTTTGTAGGTACAAGAAGGTTCATAGTCCAATAGATACAATAGCAGTGGAGTTGTTGAGATCAGTCTTCAAGTGGGAGATTGTTGGTTGTGGAGCCTGATCATCTTCCTGATTCAAAGGTATTTTTTTTTCAATTGTGTTTATACCCCATGAAGACTTTACACCCTGGAAGAATGTACATTCCTCCACGCGGGGGAGTGAAGAATGAAATTGCCTTGTAAATGTATATTGTAATTTCATTGTAAATCTGGATTATTCATTATAAGGTCGTAGATCTGATGGTAGAAGTTATGTTAGGTTTTTTTTCCCTAGAAGGAAACCCTCTTTTATGAGGGAAATGTATTGCGGATATGAATCATTGTGAATATTTTATTCTGAGTGAAGAGACTATGAAAAAAGAAGATGAAGTTACATCAAGTGTGTTGTAAGTTGTATCCCTTCATTTGTTGGATAATAATAAAGGAAGGACATGGCAATTTCTCTGGTGGACATAGCCCACACTGGGTGAACCACATATATATGTGTCTCTATTGTATTGTGTATCTTCTGTGTTTTATTTCCACGTTTGTTTTATTGTATTTCTCTGTGATCCTATTTTTCTAACATGATAGACCCTTGCTCTCTTATTTATACTCTCCAAGTAGCTTCCTCTAGAAGTATCCACTTAACCACTTTGTCAACTTCATTATTTAATTAATTTCTCCTTGAAACCACATTAAATAAGAATCTTCTTGAATATTTTCTAGAATAATTGACTTCTTGTTGACCTTCTAGGGGCTTCTAGAATACACTTGGGGGACCTCCAACTTCACAAGGCCATATCTCACTAACCATAAGGAACCACGTGTTGTTCCACATATCAACAAAAATGGAATGACGTGTACTGTCTATATAGAATAGTATTACCTACATATTCATTGATTTTCATTCCTTTATACCTCAAACAAACTCAAGTCCCTTACCCATATCTTTGCGCTACTGGACTTCTCCAAGGGTTGAAATCAATCTCTAAGAGTTGACATCAATCAACAATATCATTCTCCAAGAATTAACATAAATGAAAACCAATAATCCAAACTAACTATCCATCAACTTAAGCCAACTTAAGCCAATTGTATGACACTATTCTCATTACCTACTTCAAGGTAATTCTCTATATTTATGGGCGTTTGTTATCATACCATTTATCTTTACTTCAATTTCCATTCTTTAAATATCCACATGAAAACACTGCCATAACATCCAATCTCAACCTCTATTCTCTTGATTTTCAAACAATAATGAACCCGACTCATGGTAAGACACTCTGTTAATGAATAGACTAATCTTGGATTTTCTAGTCAAACACTCAAATGTGCACAACAATAATGACAGGAGAAAGAAGATGGTAGTACTATCAATTGCCTCACCCAGGTTGTTAACAATCAATCCCTAATGAGTAATTTCTCTACTCATGGCTTAGAGGCAGTTCTTATTTTAGTGATGACAAGAATTGTTGAGTTGACGCAACCTATCATTCAATAAATGTAACGATATGATGGTATTCTCTATTCCAGGAATGGTAGTTACATAGTCCGATTCCCGAATATATAAATAGACACAAGAATACTTCATTTCTAATTATTACCAAAAGAAACTGCGAAGTATCCAAGGGTCCTTCAACCCACGCATCGACGAGTGTTCATATTGCTAGAAGGAATGTTGATATGCAACTGGCGAGAGAAGAATGGACTAAAACATACTAACCTTACTTATATATGCCTATAGTTTACACTTGTACCAGTTTACTGAAGTGGTGTAATTAAATCGAGGCATGACTACAGTCACCTCTTGAAGTTATTCATGGAATAAATTAATAAGTTCAACAAAATTTGAAGAAGAAAGGAAAGGGAGTGTTTTGTTGTTTACACTTAGAGATTCAGGAAAGAGTTATAAGGTTATCGTTTCTTCAACTGAATCGAACGATCTTTACTGGGGTTTACCAATATCATAACACCAGATAACATGCAATACAGAGGATGAAGTCCTTTCAACCCTTGCTCCTGTAAGAGCATTAATATTTCTTGGTCGTAAAGTTCCAATCTTTACATAAAAGCGTTTACACAGGCTTGTATCAGGCCAGATCTTAACATTACACCATAGTCTCTGAGAGAAGGGGTGACTATAATTTGATCTTGAAGGTGTTCAAGGATATAACTCATGGAATGAGTAAAAGACGATGGGAATGTGACGATTGAGTGTATTAACCACATCGTAAAACCCAAGACTGGAAGACTTCATCTAGTCTCTCTCCCTTCTAACAGTACAACTCAACAATGAAGATCATCAAAGAATAGTGAACATTAAATAGGGTAAAAGAATCCTACAGGTAGAAATTCATTCAACACATCATAGTTAAAATTTTGTAAAAACATAATCATAGAGTTTATAATTTGTTGTTGATTAATGTAATTCCTATTAAAAATTGAAACTAGCATTTACAAAAATGATTACTAGTTTGGAATTATACTGGTTGTATCAAAACAAAATGATAATAGAAAGGCCAATCACATTGATTGGACTATTTCTTGCGAATCAATTTTCTATATACAGAATAATTTACATTTTTAATATAACCAGAAAAATAAATTACATGTTTGACAAGCCTTCATATATACTCAATATACAAATCAAAATTCATGTAATAGTGAAACAATGATATAGAGTAATTTCTTTGTCTTCTCGTTGAAAGTAGAATTATATAAATTACAATTCTAAAGGAGATAAAATCTATAACAACACGGTTTTTGTGTCTTCTCATTGTTATCTGAAATATAATTTGCATTTCACAACGAATAAAACGATACTATTACAATCCTTTCCTAAACATATTGGGTATCCAAATTTAATATTCTTAACTCAAATAAATAAAAATAAAATATTGTGACCAACGAATTGAAGTTGTTGGAGATAATCTTCAACTTGGAGTTTTTCACTACGTCCTTCACTTCACCGGTACCTTTTAGCCAATGCTAGGGGTACTCTTCTTCTCCCTTAGTCCCCCGAGTCGCAAATGGGTCACACGCAGAAGTTCAAAAATTGTAGCTCAAGCTTGCCCTCGCAAGGAGAGGCTTCCACCTCTTTGCAAAGCTTGCAACCCAACTCACACAATTAAACTCAGTCAATAAAAAATTTAACAACATTTCATTCATCCAACAATATGGTGTTTTCCCTCTTCCTCTCCATTCTTTTTATAAGAAAATTCACCTTGACACTTGTCATCTCATGCACCATTAAATAATTTTTAATAATTGTATTAGAGATTATTCAACCCCAATACATCTCACACTCCACCCCAAGTTGCACATGTTTGTTCCTTTTTAATTTAAAATAATTATGCATTTTCCCTCACATCCCCAATTAGTTCCTAGATTTTCTCCTGGTTGTCTCTTAGTTCCCCAATTTCTCTTTTATTGTGTCTCTCAAATAATTTACAGTTGGAGTTTGATTATGACTCTTCTCTTAATTAGGATTTAGATTTTGATTGACTTAGGATACTTAATCTATGTTGACATCCCATTCTCCCATGAATTAAATTATTTTTATTTAAAATTCATTTTTATTAATTACATGCACACATTGTGCACATGCCTTAATTTTTATTCTTATTCTCCCTTTACTAGTGTTATTTAGTCTTAATTCTCTTAAAACCCATTTTATAACTTTATTTAGTCAAAACATCTAGACTTAGAATTTTGGTTATGTTTTTTTATTTTTAACTGAATAATAATTTGTATTATCTTCCCTAACAAAGTCTAAATATTCATTTTATTTTTTAAGGTATTATAGATTTTTATTGACTCGTAATTTATTCGTGTGATGTGCCCTTCAAGACACACCTTTGTGCTCCAAGGGTGCTACTCGTCATTGACTTAGTTTGGAAGTTGTCTGATGCTTGGAGTCAATAATCCACTTGTCAACCTTGTGTGAGACTAAGGGCTTACTGAGGAATAAAGAATCCACCTTATTATGTGCCCCTCATAAATCCTTGTGAGCGACTGTCTTAGCCTGTCCTCATGGCATCGTGAACATATTAGGAGAAAGGTATTCGTTAAGATTCAATTCATGTCACGGTGAGAGTGTTAGTAGGATATGACAGGGATGTTTCCACACCTCTCCCTCATCCATCTGATATCTTTGTATGACCCCTCTATTCCATATGTGATTCAGATTAGCAAGTGTCACATACATGCATCCACTGACAAAGATAATATTAATAACTCATATCCATGAAATTCATAATTGAATCATCATCATAACACATGTGTAAATAAAATAAGTACTCATAATCAAGTTAATAGTCCACTCCTTGACTCAATTTGGAGTCCAAGGAAGTTTTTCGATGCCCTCATCATCCTCATCATGTCACGTTTCTTGCACACTCAGGAAACCTCATCATCATACATGTTAATGTTATACATCAATATTAATAACACATCAAATTTCAATACTCAATCATAGAATAAAATTATAAACCAAATTAGATAATAATAATGTACCATGTTTGTATTTCTGTTCTAAGACTTTTGCGATAATAATAATGTACCATGTTTGACCGGATCACTTGCACACAAGTGTCCTCAAAGAATAATCAGTGTTATGAAAATGTGGTCAGTGAAAATATGGAGGTTACATACACCCCCTCTTGTTTTAAACTTCATCCCAAAGTTTGTACAACCTAACAATAAAAGCATTAAATATAGCTACTACTAATCTATATATCAAACTATCAAAATAAATAAGGAAATTGTTGACGCATCTCATATGCGTCCCCCCAGGTAGCAGAATGTGGACTATAACTGTCCCACTGGACCTTGGCCTAATCAACTATTCGACGTCGTAGTTGTCGAGTGCAATGATCCAGTATTTGGATTGGCACCTCCATGAAAGCACCCTCGCCTAATACCTGTAATGAAATCAAGTCAATAACATGTGATGGATCTAAAATATAATGACGTAAAACTAAAACATGAAACACACCATGCATACACCTCAAAGAATCAGGTAAGGCTAGTCAATAAGTCACAAGTCCTTTCTCTTCTACAACTTTGAAAGGTCCCACAAACCTTGGAGAGAGTTTAGCACCCTTTCCAAACTTAATCGAACTCTTATGCAACTTCACCCACAAAAACACTTTATCACCAACCTCATAACTGCGGTCTATACAATGTGCATATGCATAACTCTTTTTTAGTCTTGTGCTTCCTTAATCCTTTTCCTTATGGATTTCATCTAATCTTCCATTTCTTGAATCTCTTATGGTCCCACCAAGACTCTACCCTCTAGTCGATCCCAACTCAAAGGTGTCTGACACGGTCGTCTGTAGAGAAACTCGAAAGGTGTCATCTTTATCGAACTTTGATAATTGTTGTT
>JZKD02S0136865.1:98712-123615 GCA_000966675.3 Picea glauca
TCTTCATTCCTTCTTAGTTTCCTTGAAATATATGTGATAACTCGACCTTCCTTCATTAGAAATCCACCCAATCCTTCCTTGGATGCGTCAGTGCATACCAAGAATTCACTGTCCATATATGGAACTTTCAGTATCGGTGTTGTTTTTAATAATTCTTTAAGCTTCTAAAATGCTACAACGCATTTCGCTGACCATACAAATTTCTTATTCTTCTTTTGCAGTTTTGTAATGGGATTTGTTATTTTTGAAAAACCCTCGACGAAATGTCGATAGTAACTTGCTAATCCCATAAAACTGTGTACCTCTTGTACATTCTTTGATGTTTTTTATTCCATAATAGCCTCTACCTTCGATGGATCCACATCGATACTTCTCCGGAAATAATATGTCCCATATAGTGAATCTTTGTCTGATAGAAAGAAAACTTTGACAACTTTCCATACAACTTGTTTTCTCTTAAACACTTAAACACTGCAAAACTAATCTCAGATGTTCGTCATGCTCCTCTTTTGTCCAAGAGTAAACTAAAATGTCGTCAATAAATACTTTTATGAACTTGTCCAAGTATTCGCAGAATACCACATTCATTAAACTCATGAATACACCAGGAGTATTTGTTAATCCAAAAGGTAACACAATAAATTCATAATGTCCAAATCTTGTCTTAAACGTTTTTTTAGGAATGTCTTCCTCTTTGATTTGCAACTGGTTATATCTTGATCTCAAATCAATCTTTGCAAATATGGTCGCTCCCTTCATTTGATCAAATAAGTCATCAATTCTTAGTAACGGGTACTCATTCTTGATCTTGGCTTTGTTTAATTGACGATAGTCAATACAAAGCCTCCACAATTCGTCCTTATTTCTTACAAAAATTACTAGCGCACCCCACAGTGATACACTTGGACATATAAGTTTCAAATCCAAAAAATCCTTCAATTGCATCTTTAACTCTTTCAATTCAGGTGTCGACATCTGATATGGCATTCTAGGAATTGGTTATGTTCCAGGTTTTAGATCTATAGTAAATTCTAGTTCTCTGTTTGGCGGTAAACCCGATAGTTCTTCAGTAAAAACATCAACAAATTCCGATACTACTGGAAATTATTCCAATCTTTTCGCGTCACCTTTTTCATTAAGTGCTAATATGGCATACAACTTACATCCCTTGCGCATGTTTTTCTGTAATTGCAGGGAAGAAATAAATCTTAGTGATACTCCTTGGTTTCTTCCTACAATTACTCTAATCTGTCCCAAATCATCAATTAATCTTAATCTCTTCATCTTGCACTTAAGTATTGCATCGTGTGATTCTAACCAATCCATTCCGATCACAATTTCGTAGGATCCCAAGGTTTTGACATAAAGGTTTACATTTGTGACAAAATCACCCAAGTTAATGTTGCAATCCTTAACCTTTCCTCCAACTTTTTTCTTGAAACCAGATGTCAATTCTACATATCTAAACTCATCTTGTTTGACTGCCTTCACCTTAATTCTTTTAAGCATGGCACTAGATATAAAAATCTCAATAGCTCCTAGATCTATCAAAACATTAAACTGTTGATCTATTATCATACATGAATTCTCGAGCACTGTAAACCGATGCTTGGCCTGTCGGTTATTCACCCTTGCATGAATCCTATGGACCTTGCCAAAATATGCCACTATCGTATGTCTTGATGATCCAACATCTCTTGCCTTCTCAATAGGACAATCTATATGATAGTGAGGCTCTCCACAATTCCAACATCTGTTCTTAGGGCCGGTGCTCCTAGTTCCAGAGGAAGAATCTGTTGGTCTAGGGTTCTGAGATCTTGATATGTTCTGTGGAACAGATCTATACTACTACTTCTACTTGGGATGGCATGGTTTCTGATGTGGTGGTGCTATATACAGATTCCTCTGACTGGTAGTCTGTCTACGTGGTATAGTAAATACAGGTCCTTTGGATGTGTCACGGTGCCCAAAACTCTATCTAATAGGCTTTTGTGTTGTTGTTATCTAAGTGGCATCTTTCCTGTTTACCTGGAAGGAGTCCTACCTTGACCCCCATTGTTCAACTCTTCTTTAGAGATAAAATATTTATGTACTACATCGTGCAAATTCGGAGGCATCAAGATCCTCACCTTAGCACACATATTGTAGTTGAGACCAAACACAAAATTATTCACCTTTAACTTTTCAGTGTTCAGGTGTGGATCATATCTGAGCAACTCCATAAACATAGCCTCATACTCGGGTACTGTACGATTGTCCTTTTGTAAAGTGTTGAATTCATTGATTTGGCGCTCAATGAACTCATCAAATAGATACATCTCTCGGAATCGCTCCTTGAACAATTCCCATGACACGTCTTCAATGGCCATATTCAGCCATGGTAAGAGTGTCTTCCACTAGAGAAGCACACTCCCTTTCAATTAGAAGACTGCCATGTGGACCTTCATGTTGGAGGTATAATCACGCAATGCGAAACACATTTCCATATTATCCAACCAAGATTTGGTTGCTAAACCATTCATGAAACCCAAGAACTCAAGAAATTTTACCTTCTTGAGTTCTCTATGAACACTACCACTAACTACAGGTGGGCGTTGTGAACCCTCATTGGGTACAAACTCCCTGCCCTCATCTTGATCAAGGTGATTTATTAGCGCCTATGACATCCTCTGAAAAGACCTCATCATACCCATGACATCGTCCACTACAACTTTCTCCTGCTCAGTGGTTTTCTCTTCTCTCTATGGAGCAGATCCCTCAAGTGCGGATGTAATAGGAGGAGGCAGAACTCTTCCTCCCGCACCCAGACGTCTACTCATTCTCTGTCCTCTAACCATGATACCTGCATAAACAATTTCAAATGATATTAGTGATATATCATAATTTAAACAAAATTGCATTGAAAGTCGTAACGTGTCATGTGTCGCAAAGTAGAACCCTGCTCTGATACCATGTGTAAAAACCCTCTAGTACTAAAATATTTTATTACAAGGGATAAAACTATATGCATCAAATAAGCATTTTATTAATAAATCTTATTTAAGATAACCATAGGGTAAATTATCTTCTTTATTTTATTTTATTTATATTTCTTCTTTAATCAAGCGAAAAGCCCAAGTTAAAATGTAGCGCATATAAGTAAATAAAATTAAGAATAATACCAATATAGCATTCAACAATAAGGAAATTCCATGACAAAAAACGGATGAAGAACAAACACAAACCTGCCCTGTCTATTCATCCAATGTTTATTGAACACAATAATATAATCCCCCATTATTTTTTTAAAATTTAATCTACCACTATTACACTATATAAGAATGTATTGTTATATATAATACAATTAATAATTGAGGAAAATTTAGGTCAACAGTAATTCATAGTGAATTGATTGCTATCATATTGAATAAAAATCGATTTCCTATGAATAACATTGAATTAAAACTCTTACAAATCAAGGGAAAATATTACTTTCCTATTTCATAAATCCATAAATTTTACCTCCTGTTTTATTATTTATTATATATATATATATATATATATATATATATATAACAAGTTTATTCTTGCAAAATATGAAAAACATGACCATTAATAATTATAGCAACGATATTAAAGACTCCAAACTCAAAATCATTAAAAGAAAACGAAATTAAGTAACAGTAATTCGACTAACATTAAAAAACACAACGATAATCGGAAGGCCAATCACATTGATTTGACTATTTCTTGCGAATCAATTTTCTATATACAGAATAATTTATATTTTTAATATAACCAGAAAAATAAATGACATATTCGAAAAGCATTCATATATACAAATCGAAATTCATGTAACAGTAAAACAACGATACACTGTAATTTCTTTGCCTTCTCGTTGAAAGTAGAATTATATAAATTAAAATTCTCAAGGAGATAAAATCTATAACAACGCGGTTTCTCTGTCTTCTCATTGCTATCCGAAATATAATTTGCATTTCATAAGGAATAAAACAATACTATTACAATCCTTTTCCAAACATAGTCGGTATCCAAATTTAATATTCTTAACTCAAATAAATAACAAACAAATACCATGACCAGGTACTAAAGTTGTTGGAGATAATATTCAACTTGGAGTTTTTCACTGTGTCTTTTTTTGCTTGCTAATCAAATGATTTAACTGGTACCTCCCAATCGATGCTAGGGGTACTCTTCTTCCCCCTTAGCCCCTCCAAGCCGCAAAGGGATCACACACAGAAGTTCAAAAATTGTAGCTCAAGCTTGCCCTTGCAGGGAGAGGCTTCCACCTCTTTGCAAAGCTTGCATCCCAACTCACACAAGTAAACTCAGTCAATAGAAATTTTAACAACATTTCATTCATCCAACAATAGGGTGTTTTCCCTCTTCCTCACCATTCTTTTTATAAGAAAAATCACCTTGAAACTTGTTATCTCATGCACCATTAAATAATTTTTAATAATTTTATTAGAGATTATTCACCCCCAACACATGTCACACTCCCCCCCAAGTTGCACATGTTTATTCCTTTTTAATTTAAAATAATTATGTATTTTCCCTCACATCCCGAATTAGTTCCTAGATTTTCTCTATAATGGCCCTACGTTACGCCTAAGAAAAAGTGAAGCATGAGGTAAAAAAAAAAAATCATTAATAAATTAACATCAACACATGATCACAACAACGCATAATCAACAACATCATAAGTAAAATAAATACCAACTACTCATCATGGGAATGGCTTACGACACATTCACCGCGTCAACGAAGGATAACAACACATAAACATAAATAACGTAGCAGATTAGCACATCATAATTATCTTGAACAATATGCAACAACATTCAATCAGATAATGAATATAAAATGACTACCCGCCCAACCTACCCTGCAAGGTTAGGACCTCCAGGACACTTAAGCAACGCTCAAGCCCGGGTTTCAATTGATTTTAACCATTTAAGGTCTTAGGGCTGACGACTGTTCTGAGGAACAAGGAGGTGTCTACATCCCACTAACAACAAGTCCAATCATCATCTAGATCAATCCATCAATATTATTCATCAATCATACATCCATATTAAATATTTGATGTGTGTGAGAGTAACAATTCTAAAACAGTCACATGTCAACTTAAGTAAAGGCACAAGAGAAACTAGCCACTAAATCAGTCATAAATAAAATAATTCAAGACGCAAGATTAGTTAACATTAAAAGCAAGGCGCAAGATAAAAAAGAAGAAGCAATCACACACCCACTTAAATTAAGTCATGCATATAATTATATTCTTATATCACAACAAATCAACGACACAAGGTAAATATTCATTAAATTTTTCTGGTGCCTAAGTAACTACAAATTCCTTCAATACATCATCTTTTATGCACACGATAAATTTATTATCTAGAACAACATTCCTTTCATTACATTCCAATGTGAAAAATTCTAAGGTCCACAAAAATCATTTACTTACCCTATAATTTACACATGCAATAAATATAACTTCTAATTAATCTCATCATCAATATGTATTGCACAAGGAAATCTAAACCATAAATTCAACATACATCATATTAAGTTTAGGCACAATAGTATCATCCATTTAACTCAGTGTGCAAGGAAATCTCCTTCCAACAATTATGCGTCAACTCAATTGATGGCGAAAGAGTAAACTACACACATGACTATCCATACCTAGCTATATATATCATGGCGTGAGTAAACTTATGACTAAATATTATATCCGTCCATCGTATTCTTAAGACGCAACGAGACAACATTTTACAACACCATTAAAAGAAGAGCATAAAACATTTAAGGACTTTGATTATAGCATTACAGAAGAACTTATAGCATTAAAGACTCTGAATATATTCTTAATGAATTTATCATAAAAATATTTGATAGCATTAAAGAACTCTGAATATAGCATCAATGAATTTAGCATAAAAAGAGTTGATAGCATTAAAGAACTATGAATATAGCCTCAATGAATTGAACATAAAAATAGAGCATATAGCATTAAAGACTCTGAATATAGAATCAATGAATTTAGCATAAAAAGAGTTGATAACATTAAAGAACTATGAATATAGCATCAATGAATTTAGCATAAAAAGAGTTGATAACATTAAAGAACTTTGAATGTAAATGTTACATCGAAATTTACTCCATAATCATAATTCATGTAATTTAACCTTCTTATTAAGTAATTGGAATTGTGCCAAGTTGGAGGACTCCTGCCCACGCCAATAAAAAAGGTGAAGACTCGTGCTAGCCCCCCCACAGAATGGGCACAATTTACTCATTAAAAACGTAGAGAATTAAAGGTGAAAATGCATGCTTTCTTTCCCCATGGGCTAGGCACGATTTTCTCAAGCTAAACGCAGAGAAATACAGGTGAAGACATGTGCTAGCCTCCCCCACTGGCTGAGCATGATTTTCTCAATAAAAACGTAGAGAAATAAAGGTGAAGACATCTGCTAGACTTCCTCACAGGCTAAGCACGATTTTCTTAATAAAAATGTAGACAAATAAAGGTGAAGACATGTGCTAGCCTCCCCCACAGGCTGAGCACGATTTTCTCAATAAAAATGTAGAGAAATAAAGGTGAAGACATGTGTTATCCTCCCCCACAAGCTAAGCATGATTTTCTCAATAAAAACGTAGAGAAATAAAGGTGAAGAGATGTGCTAGCCTCCCCCATAGGCTGAGCATAATAAGCATTCAACAAATAAAACGCAGAGGAAAAACGTTGAGCCCAATGAAGAGAACCGAAGGTAATCACTTGGCGAAATTAAAGAACGAAATGCTGTGAAAAAACAATGCAACCAATCTCAGGGGCCAATTGTCAAGGCTGAGGAGAAGGGGACATGGTCCCAAGATTTTAAAACGCAGAGGTGCAACAATGCTTTCTAGATCAATTTGGGGCTACAACTTCAGTTAAAAACTTAAAATGGGACAGAGAACAATCAACACCATGATGAAGCCTAAGGCTGGGAAAATATTTCATGGAGAATAAATACAACATGAAAATTACCACAACGACATGCTTAACTGAATCTCAGCAAAAACATTAAACCTTGAATAGATTTCCCAGCAACACGTCTGCAATGAAATTAAACTAAAATTTTAATTGAAACTAATGAGCACAATCTCAGTTTAGAATTACCGTAACTGGAGGAGAAGAATCTGAAGTTTTTTATCTACACTTGCGCTCCCTCCTGTCTCCTACTTGCTAACCATGAAGACTTCACCGGTACCTCCCATCCAACACTAGGGGTACTCTTCTTCCCCCTTAGCCTCCTGAGTCACAAAGGGGCCATGCACGAACTCAACCAAAAACTCTAGCTCCCATCTTGCCTCACAAGTTCAAGCTACCACTTCTCTCTCAAGCTGGGAAACCCCAACTCTCACAAATAAAACAATCAAAGAAAATCTAACAACATAACTCTGCCCATGAACCGTGTGATCCATTCCTCTTTTCAGCCATTTCTTTTATAGAATTTTTCTTAGTGACAACTTTCCATTTGCACATTTAAATCATTTTATTAAAAAAATATTAGGAATTATTTCCCCCACACACTTGTCACCCGTTCTCTTAATTGCACAAGTAAATCCATAATTTAATTTAATTAAAAGTTATTTTCCTCACCCATCATAAAAGCGCTCCTAAAATCACTCCTAGTGTTCCTTTATTGTCTTTATTTCCCATTTATGACAGACACCTTTCTAAAATGGTGTTGAGTTTGATTTAGGAAAGTTCTTTAGTTAGACTATACAAGATACCTTTCTATGCTTACACATTTATGATTTATTCCTTTCTCAACTAATTTCTAATTTAGTATTTACTTGCCAAGGATAGTAATCATTCCTTATGATTTATTTTTATATTTCAATTATTCTTAATTGATTTAATACATCCCCTCATCAATTAATTTAGAATTTTAGTTTTTAGTCTTCTCACTCACTTAGACATAGGCTTAGTTAAATATTTATTTGCAAAGGCCTAGACCTTTAGGGTTTATAATTAAATAAATTCATCTTTTTGTTAATTAATTAATAATTTAATTAATTAGGCAGGTGCTCAAGATTTTAAGGTTTATCATTCGCTCAATTTTCTAGGCCACCTAGATTCATTGACTTAATTTGTTTTGTATACTGGGACGTGCCCTTCAAGAGGCACTACATGCTCCGACGGTGCCACTTGCCTTTATTCAAATTTTAATTACGCGTCATGCCCTTCAAGACGCACTATGTGCTCCAAGGGTGCCACTCACCTTTGAATTTTTTGGTAGTTTTCAAACCCTTGGAGTCAACACTCCATTAGGTTACCTTGTGAGAGACTAAGGGCCTCTAAGGAATAAGGACCCTGCCTTATTGTGTGCCCCTTAGAATCTTCGTGAGTGACTGTCTCAGTCTTCCCTCACAGCATTGTGGATCTCTCGAACTAGGCAATCATTAACCTACAATTCGAGGCATGGCAAGAGTGCTAGTAAACTGTGGCAAGGTTGTTGCCACACCTCTCCCTCAATATCTAGTTGTTTTGCATGGCCCCTTTACTCCTTATGTGATTCTAATTATAAATCACTCGTCAGCATGCATCCATCAACGAAACATTGTCAACGATTCATAAACAACATCATAATATACCTGATCATATGTCACATATGAAAAAATATAAAAATACCCAAACATATACAGTCCACTCTCTAACTCAATCCAGAGTCCACGCAGGTCCATTGATGCCATCAGCATCCTCAATCTGTCAAGTGTCCTACACACTTAGGATAAACCCATCAATAACACCTGTCTATACATAGATATTAAATAACATAACATCATAATCCAACAACATCATCATCAGAATCCATAAGTGAAACATGCAACCATATACTAAACCGGATCACTTGCATGCAAGTATCCTCAAAGAATAAGTCAAATCATGTGTGTGCAAGAGCGGGATGTTACATACACCCCCTCTTGTTTTAAACTTTGTCCCAAAGTTTCATAGTATATGTGCAGTAAATAAAGTATCTGACAAGATCTAAATGTCTAATTATCAAACAAAAATGGAAATTGTTGGCGCATATCATATGCATCCTCCCAGGTAGCCGAGTGTGGGCTATAATTGTCCCACTAGACCTTGACCTGATCAGTTGTTCGATGCCGCAGTCGTCAAATGCAATGGTCCAGAATGCAGATTGGCTCCGCTGTGAGCACACCTTTGTCTGAAACCTGCAAAGAACTCATGTCAATCACATGCGTAGGATCACTAACATAATGTCTCAAAACAGATACATGAAAAGCATCGTGCATACACCTCAAATAATCCGGCAAGGTTAGTCAATATGCCACGAGCCCCTTCCTTTCCACCACTTCGAAAGGTCCCACAAACCTAGGAGAGAGTTTAGCACCCTTTCGAAGCTTGATCGAACTCTTGTGTGGTTTCACCTGTAAGAAGACTCGATCACCAACTTCATAACTACAGTCAACATGATGCACATCGACATAACTCTTCTGTCAATCCTACGCTTCCTTAATTCATTGTCTTATCATTTTCATTTGTTCTTCCATTTCTTGAATCGCTTCTGGTCCTACCAATACCCTATCCTCAATTCAATCCCATCTCAAAGGCATTTGACGTGGTCGCCCGTAAAGAAACTCAAATGGAGCCATCTTAATGGTGCCTTGATAGTTGTTGTTGTAATATGCAAACTCTACCAGTGGCAAGAACTCTTCCCAACACTTATGTTGGTCCATTACGTACATATGCAACATATCCTCCAAAATTTGGTTCATTCTTTCTGTCTTCCCGTCTATCTCCAGGTGATATGCAGTACTAAAGTTAATTTGGGTTCCCAAGGCCTCTTCGAAACTAGTCCAAAATCGTCCTGTAAATATCGATCCTCATTCGAATATAATCCTCTTAGGCACACCATGCAATCTCACAATATTGCTAATAAAAACTCTAACTATGTCTGGCACCTGATACATCATATGCATAGGGATAAAATGTGCACTCTTCGTCAGAGTGTCAACTACTATGAAAATCGAGTCGTGCCTCCTTTCCATCAGCGGAAATCCCACAATGAAGTCCATCAAAATGACCTCTAATTTTGATTTTGGAATAGCGTGTGGTTGTAGTAATCCTACCGGATCTCTATGTTCATCCTTCAATTGATGACATTCTAGACATCGTGTCATGTAGTTGACTATGTCTTGTTAAATTTGGAAACATCTCTAGTCATTCTCCAATGAGAGGCCATATGGGCCACCCTGAGGCTAGCCAGGGAGATTTGGAGAATCAACCAGTCTTGTGAGGTATTGACAAAATCCAGGGGGAACGTACAACCTCTATGAGTCAAACCAAAATTCAAGATGAACGAGATGTTATGTGAGTCTAATGCAAAAGTCAGGGGGAACATATAACCTCTGTGAGCATAGATAGTCTAGTACAAAAGTCAGGGGGAATGTACAACCTCTGTGAGCATAGACAGACTAGTGCAAACGTTAGGGGGAACATACAACCTTTGTGAGCCTAGTCAAACCTTGTGAGCCATGAGAAAAAGTCAAGGCATCTAGCAAAATCTAGGTTGAATACAAAATTCCTATGAGCTAGAAACAAACGATATTCCTAATATTGTAAATGATATAAATGCATTGATCTAATGCGTTGGCACGTGTAACATTATCCACAATGAAGAGAATTTTGAATTGCCTTGTAAAGAGGCGAGTTGTAACTAAAGCCTCAAGTCTAGTTCTATTTTAGAACTACAATGTAATGTTGATTTATAACTGAAGTCTTAAGTCTAGTTCTATTTTAGAACTAAAGTGTAATGTTGAGTTGTAACTGAAGTCTTAAGTCTAGTTCTATTTTAGAACTAAAGTGTAATGTTGAGTTGTAACTGAAGTCTTAAGTCTAGTTCTATTTTCTAACCAAAGTGTAATGTTGAGTTGTAACTAAAGTCTCAAGTCTAGTTCTATTTTTGAACTAAAGTGTAATGTTGAGTTGTAACTGAGGTCTCAAGTCTAGTTCTATTTTCGGACTAAAGCATACCAGTCTCAAGTCTAGTTCTATTTTTGAACTAAAGTATAATTATGAGTTGTAACCAGTCTCAAGTCTAGTTCTATGTTCGAACTAAAGTATGAAGATGAGTTATGATTAACTCATGCAAACAGGTTATTATTTCAAGCATCTCCTCCTCTCCTGTTCAACCTATATAAGCAGAGGTCGACCCCTCTCTTCACACAGTTTTGATATGCATGTTAAGGGTGAAGGAATAGAGGCACATATCAGTGATAAAGAGGCAGCATACCAAAGCAACATATTAGTTTTGTATATCAACAATAGAGGCAGTATATCAGAGGTGTATTTCAACAAGGTCTTTTAAGTCTTTGTCAGGTCAGAGTCATCTTGGCAAGCTCTTTAAGAGCATAACATTCATGGTGGATATTTGTAAGTGATCTTACATTATTAATGCAATAAAGGAATATCGTTTGTTGGGGGTTTTCTCCTTGTACAAGGTTTCCCCGGGGTATATGTGTTGTTGATGTGCATTATTAATCATCTACATAGTTATTGCTATTCGATTATGATTTGGTATTGTTGAAGTGTATTAAGCTGGAATCAAAGTGTTGAAGAAATTAAAAGAATTAATCTGCATAAAAAATCAAGCTCATAATTTAACATGGTATCAGAGCTTAGGGTGTGTTAAACGTGTTGAAGTGTAGCAATGGGTACACACAGATCCAAGCTAGCTTTATTAAGTTTCCAGTGTAAGTTCCATGGCATCCTCCATTTCAATCAGGGCCGAGGATAGGCTCAAAGGAACTTCCAACTTCAATGTGTGGAAGCTCCAGATAACAAATATCTTGGAGGAACATGATCTTGAGCAGAAGGTGACCACAGTGGTGGAGGAACCCACAAATAATGTAGGAAGAGAAACCTTAAGGAAGAGTCAAGCAAAGGCCAAGTGAATCATCTTTGACTCAATCAAAGACAGTATAATGCATGCAATGACTTCGTTAATGACTGCCAAGGACTGTATAGATACCTTGGTGAATCTGTATAAGAAGCATGCTCCAAGTAAGAAGAGGACACTTAAGCACAACCTTAAGTATTTGAAGATGGAGAAAGGTGAATTCGTGGCATATTTTTGTTCCAGGATAGCCCAGATTAGAGATCAGTTTTTGGTCACATGGGTGACAGTGGACGATGATGATTTAGTGCAGGCCATTTTTTACGGTCTTCCTTCTTCATGGGAGACCTTCTTATCCAATGTAAGTGGGAGAGAGATTCAGCCCACGTTTGAGAGGTTATGGAATGATTTCCTCCAGGAGGAGAGTCGCACAGCTACTAGAAGCGAGCCAACGAAATAAGAGCACTCGACTTTAGCATCAAGATTCAAGGGAAAGAAGAAAGGAACATTCCAGAAAGGCTCTCAGAGGAAGACAAACACCAAAGGTACATTCAAAGGAAAGAATATTGATACATCTAAGATTAAATGCTTTAGTTGTAATAATTTGGGTCATTTTGCTAAAGATTGTTGGTTTATAAAGAAATATCCAAGGAAAGGGAAACATCATGCCTCAACTGTTGAGGATGATGAATCCAAAAGAAATCAAAAAATTACTTCTAATGAGAAAGAAAATAGAAAATAATATTACTTGGTTTCTGCCTTATCCATTTTAGTTTTCACAGGGCCAAAAACTTGGTTAGTAGATAGTGGTACATCAAAGCACATGACAAGGTACAAGGAGATCCTTTCAAATTTCGAGAAAAAATCTTTTGCAGAGCAGGTTGAGCTTGGGTATGAAAAATATTACAAGATAGAGGGAGTAGGCTCCATCTCATTTAGATTGGAATCTAGGGCTAAAATTCATATTGATGAAGTATTATATGTTCTAGGGCTCAAGAAGAATCTACTATCAGTTGCAACCCTTGAGGACAAAGGATATTGGATGATATTCAAGGATAGGAATGCACTACTATGGGCTAAAGGTAGCCACTTAAGTACATCAGAACCCATTGGAACTCGCAGTGGAGGATTGTACGTCATGTCAGGACAGTCAGTTTAGGCATTGGCTCATGATGCGACTAGCTCCAGCGAATTGTAGCACAGAATACTTGGACATATTCACTACAAATCTCTTCCAGATCTACAGAACATGGTATGTGGCATGCCCTCCATTTCTCCTAGTAAAAATGAAATTTGTAAGGGATGCATGCTAGGTAAAAGTATAAAGAAAGCATTTCCTAGTAGTGATAATAGAGCTCAGGGTATCTTAGATCTGGTTCATTCTGATGTATTTGGTCCCATGTCATCTCCCTCACTTAGTGGTTGTTTGTATTATGTCATTTTTATTTATGATTACTCAAGAAAATGTTGGAAATATTTTCTTAAATCTAAAAGTGACACATTTGATAAATTCAAAGAGTATAAAGCCTTTATTGAAAAACAGACGGGGAAAAACATCAGAATCCTTAGAATGACAATGGAGGAGAGTTTGAATCTCTTCAGCTTGAGGATTTATGCAAGTCAACAAGAATCAAGAGACAATTGATTGTGCCATATAACCCTCAGCAAAATGGAGTTGTTGAGAGGAAAAATAGGACAATTTGTGAGGCAGCAAAAGAAATTATGTTTGATCAGGATATATCAAATTCTTTATGGGTAGAAGATACCTCCATTTTCATGTATATTCAAAACAGGTGTCCACATGCTACCTTGAAGGACAAGACTCTTGAAGAGGTCTTCTCAGGGATCAAACCTGAAGTATGGCATCTAAGGATATTTGGGTGTCCTATGTAAATTCATGTCCCTAAGGAAAAGAGGTCAAATATGGAACCCTCGGGAAAGAAAGGGGTTTTTGTGCATTACAATGAGAACTCCAAGGCTTACAGGATTTATCTACCAGGTCATAGGCAAATAGAGGTAAGAAACGATGTGACTTTCCATGAGGAATCCACATTTAAGAAATCCATAGAACTTCAACAGGAATCAAAAGCAGTTCAACCAACTTCACCCTCTTCTGAAAATGAAGAGTCAAATGATCAGAGGGAGGAACCTCATGAAGGGACAATTAATGAGCCCCTAGAACCTTTTGAAGTTTTAGAAAGAAATATTGAAGAACCTCCAGCCAAAAGGAATCCAGGGTGGCTTAAAGAAATAGTGCAGGAAGCAGAAAGGATAACTGCTCCCAAAGGAACTTTCAGGGAAAGGACGAAGCCGCATAGGTTTGGAGGCTATGTTGCACTAATGAGAAACATTAGTGATGTTGAAACTTCTTCATTTGAAGGAGTGGATAAATTACAAGTATGGAAGGATTACATGCTTGAGGAATACAAGTATATTATAAAGAACAATGTTTGGGACATTATGTTGAGGCCAAAAGACAAAATAGTGGTTTCTTCCAAATGGAACTATAAGATCAAACATGAAGTTGATGGAAGTGTGGAAAATTTTAAAGTAAGATTTGTAGCCAAAGGCTTCACTTAGAAAGAAGGAATCAACTACGAAGAGACTTTTTATCATGTAGCCAGGTATACCTCCATTCGAACTATTATTTCTTTAGCTCCCTTTCTTGGTTGGAAGATACATCAGATGGATGTAAAAACAACATTCTTGAATGGAAAGATTGAACAGGAGGTATTTGTAGAAAAACTAGATGGTTTTGTACTGCATAACAAAGGAACTCATGTATGCAAGATAAGGAAGGCCTTGTATGGTCTTAAGCAGGCTCCCAGAGTTTGGTATGATAGGATTGATGGCTTTCTTAAAAGCCTGGGATTTCAGAAAAGTGATGCTGACGAAAATATGTACTTCAAGGTAAGAGGTAACCAAACTGTTATACTAATCATGTATGTTGATGATCTCTTTATAACAATATATGAAGGGATAATAGAATGGTGTAAGAGGGAGCTAACCTAAGAATTCAAGATGAAAGACTTAGGCTTGATGCATTACTTCCTAGGATTGGAAGTATGGCAAAGATAGGGAGAGATATTTCTGGCACAAGGAAAATACACAGTGGATGTACTAAAGAGGTTTGGTATGATGGATTGCAAATCCATGTCTACTCCAGTGATTACCAACCTGAGGAAGCTGCATGATTATGATACAAGTTCAAATTTGGTGGATCCCACCATGTATAGGCAGTTGATTGGATCATTGATGTACGTGATCCACACTAGGTTAGATATATGCTATGCAATGATTGCAATGAGTCAGTTCATGGCCAAAATGAGATAGAGACACTAGGTGGAAGCAAATCACATCTTGAGATATCTCAGAGGGACCATTACTTATGGTATGAGATATAAATCCAGTGGTGCTTTATTTTTTCATGGGTATGCATATGTTGACTGGGAAAGAAGTCCAGTGGATCAGAAGATTACTTCTGGATACTGCTTCAGTTTAGGATCCGCTATGATCTCTTGGTCAAGACAGAACTAGGGAGCCATTACACAGAGTACAATAGAGGCTGAGTACATTGCAGCAAGTGATGCTAGCAAGGAAGCAGTATGGCTCAGAAAATTGGTTTTTGGATTGTTTGGAGACAAGCTCGAGACGATGGTGGTTCACTGTGATAATCAAAGTTGCATAAAATTGACAGAGAACCCAGTATTTCATGACAGGTCAAAACATATTGACATGAGGTACCACTATATCTGAGAATTTTTCCAGAGAAAAACTGTAAAGTTACAGTACATAGCCACGAGCGAGTAGGTAGCTGATATCCTGACCAAGCCTCTGACCTCGAGACAGTTTGGGCAGCTGAGAGGCAAGCTTGGTGTGGTTGAGAATGACTCCCTCGCTGAGAGGGAGTGTTAAATTTGGCAGCATCGACAGTCATTCTCCAATGAGGGGCCATATGGGCCACCCTGAGGCTATCCAGGGAAATTTGGAGAATCAACCAGTCTTGTGAGGTATTGACAAAATCTAGGGGGAATGTACAACCTCTATGAGTCAAACCAAAAGTCATGACGAACGAGATGCTAATTGATTCTAATGAAAAATTTAGGGGGAACGTACAACCTCTATGAGCATAGACAATCTAGTGCAAAATTTAGGGGGAACATACAACCTCTGTGAGCATAGATAGACTAGTGCAAAAGTCAGGGGGGACATACAACCTCTATGAGCCTAGTCAAACCTTGTGAGCCATGAGAAAAATTCAACGCATCTATAAAAAGTTAGGTTGAATTTAAAATTCCTATGAGCTAGAAACAAACAATATTCCTAATATTGCAAATGATATAAATGTATCGATCTAGTGCGATGGCATGTGTAACATTATCCACCATGAAGATAATTTCGAATTGCCTCATAAAGAATCGAGTTGTAACTGAAGTCTCAAGTCTAGTTCTATTTTAGAACTAAAGTGTAATTCTGAGTTATAACTAAAGTCTTAAATCTAGTTCTATTTTAGAACTAAAGTGTAATGTTGAGTTGCAACTGAAGTCTTAAGTCTAGTTCTATTTTAGAACTAAAGTGTAACATTGAGTTGTAACTGAAGTCTTAAGTCTAATTCTATTTTAGAAATAAAGTGTAATGTTGATTGCAACTGAAGTCTTAACTCTAGTTCTATTTTTGAACTAAAGTGTAATGTTGAGTTGTAACTGAAGTCTCAAATCTAGTTCTATTTTTGAACTAAAGTGTAATGTTGAGTTGTAACTGAGGTCTCAAGTCTAGTTCTATTTTCGAACTAAAGCATATCAGTCTCGAGTCTATTTCTATTTTCGAACTAAAGTATAATGTTGAGTTGTAACCAGTCTCAAGTCTAGTTCTAAGTTCGAACTAAAGTATGAAGGTGAGTTATGATTAACTCATGAAAACAGGTTACTATTTTGAGCCTCTCATCTTCTCCTCTTCAACCTATATAAGCAGAGGTCGACCCCTCTCTTCATCACAGTTTTCATATGCAGGTTAAGGGTGAAGCAATAGAGGCACATATCAGTGATAAAGAGGCAACATACCAAAGAAGAATATCAGTGTTGTATATCAATAATAGAGGCAGCATATTAGAGGTGTATTTCAGGAAGGTCTTTTAGGTCTTTGTCAGGTCAGAGTCATATTGGCAAGCTCTTTAAGATAAGAACATTCATGGTGGATATTTGTAAGTGATCTTACATTATTAATGAAATAAAGGAATATCATTTGCTGGGGGTTTTCTCCCTGTACATGGTTTTCCCAGGGTATATGTGTTGTTGATGTGCATGCTTACTCATCTACATAGTTATTGTTATTCGATTATGATTTGGTATTGTTGAAGTGTATTAAGATGGAATCAAAGTGTTGAAGAAAATAAAGAATTAATATACATAAGAAATCAAGCTCATAAGTTAACATGTCCACCTTCATTCCTTTCCAGAAGAATAAAGGCTTAAGGTTGGCCCTCGGCCCTCATCTTCGTGACTCCCAAATGAGCCATGTATACTGCTCTATGAGTCTCATTTAAAATCAAACTTCTCAATTCATCATTAGACGACACATAATTCATGTTATGATACTGCATCAATTCGTCATCCTCTAATGAATAACCTCCAAAATTCGGTATCATCATGGTGTCTCGTCTGATAGTTTCCTTAACTTCTTTATACAAGTCATCATCGTGTTGTATAGTTAGAATCTTTTCTCAAAGATTCATCTAAAGAGGTATCACCGAAAATATGTGTGGTCTTTGACTTAACACATATGCCACTCTGTTCATTGTTCCTTTTATGTAGGTAATCTCAAAATCGTACTCGCTAAGTAGTTTTGACCAACGTCGTTGTCACGCGTTCAAGTCACTTTGCGTAAAAATGTGTTGCAAACCACAGTTGTATGTTTTTAATTAGAATTTCCATCCAATTAGGTAGTGTCTCCATACTCTCAGGGCATACACAATAACCAATAACTCCAAATCATGCATCGCATAGTTCTCTTCATGCTTTCTTAATTTCCTAGAGATGTAAGCGATCACTCGATCATCTTGCATCAAGACTTCGCTTAAGCCTTCCTTGGATGCATCTGTGCATACCAAGAAGTCCTTTTCCATGTCAAAGAATTTTATTATCGGTGTTATCGTCAACAGATCCTTGAGCCTTCTAAATGCTTTCGCGCATTTATCGATCCATACAAACTTCTTGTTTTTCTTCTGCAATTCCGTGATCGGATTTGCTATCTTTGAAAAACCTTCGACAAACTGTCAATAATATCCGGATAAACCCATGAAGCTATGTACTTCAGGTACGTTTGTTAGTGCAAGCCATTCCATAATAGATTCTACCTTCGTTGGATCCACAACGATACCTTCGTCGAAGATAACATGCCCTAAATAATGAATCCTCGATTGATAAAAAGAGAATTTCAATATTTTCTCATATAATTTGTTCTCTCGTAAACACTGTAGTACCAAGTGTAAATGCTCATCATGTTCTTCCTTCATCCGATAATATATCAATATGTCATCGATGAATACTTGAACATACTTGTTCAAGTATTCATGGAACACCCCATTCATCAAACTCGTGAATACCCCTGGAGCGTTTCTCAATCCAAAAGGTAAAACGGTAAACTCGTAGTGTTCGAACCTCATCTTGAAGGTGGTCTCAGGAATGTCTTCCTCTTTAATTTGTAACTATTGGTATCCTGATCTCAAGTCAATGTTTGAAAACACCGTTGCGCCCTTCATTTGGTCAAACAAATCGTCTATCCGTGGAAACAAAAATTGTTTCTTGAGCGTTTCCTTGTTCAATTGATGATAGTCAATGCAAAGTCTCCATGACCCATCCTTATTCTATATGAAAATAACAGGTGCACCCCAAGGTGACACACTTGGACGTATAAGTCCTAGGTCCAACAAATCCTTCAGTTGCATTTTCAACTCCTGTAACTTAGGCGTTGACATCTGATAATGTGTTCTTGCTATCGATTCAGTTCCAAGTTTTGAGTTGATGGTAAATTCCATATCTCTTTTGAGTGGAAACCCTGGTAACTCTTCTGGGAATACGTCTGCAAACTCTTATACTATCGGAAGGTTTTCTAGTCCTTCTTCCACGCCCTTGTCGTTCAGTGATAGAATTGCATATAGCTTGCATCCCTTGCGCATGCTCTTCCATAGTTGTAGGGAAGAAATGAACCTTAGGGAAACCCCCAGGTTCCTTCCTACAATCACTCATATTTGTCCCTCATCATCGGTCAAACTCAATTGTTTCATACAGTTGAGTATCGCATCATGCAATTCCAACCAGTCCATATTGATCATGACATCCTAAGATCATGACATACAAGTTGGCCTTCGTTACAAAATATCCCAAGTCGAGGCTACAGTCCAAAACCTTTCCTCCAACCTTCCGCTTGGATCCCAAAGCCATTTCTACGTAGCTAAACTCGTCTTGATCAACTTCCTTTACCTTAATTATTTTTAGCGTTGCACCAGAAATAAAACTCTTTGTAGCACCTGGATCTATCAGAATACTAAAGGTCTGGTTAGTGATGGTACCTGACGTCTCAAGCACAGTAGACTGGTTCTCATCCTGGAGTTTATTCACCACTGCATGAATCTGGTGGGCCTTACCCAAATCTCTTACTATAGTGTGTTTGGTTGACCCGACTACTCTAGCCCTCTCAACCAGAAAATCATGCTAGTAATGTGGCTCTCCACATGTCCAACATCTGGCCTTCATCCCAGTACTCTTGGTACCTGAAGTAGAAGATGATGGCTCACCTATCAGGAACCCTAGTCTATTTTGTTGAACATGCCTGAACTATTGTTGCTGTAGACGACACTACTACTGGTATTGTGGTCCTCTATAGGATATCCACTATTAAGGCACTAATTGTCATGGTGTCGTGAACGTGTATCCTCTCAGACTGCCTCAATACCCAAATGGATGTCTAGTTGGTGTCTGCTACTGCTACGCACCAGATGTCGCCTGTCGCATCGGTCTCACAGAAGTCTTGCTCTGTCCCCCACTAATCAACTCTTCCTCAGTGATGATGGCCTTCTGGACAACATCGTGCAACGTATGAGGCATTTGTATCCTCACTTTCACATGAACTTTGACATTAAGTTCGAACAAAAACTTGTTGACCTTGATCTTCTCGATGTTCAGATGTGCGGCATATCGAAGTAGCTCCGTAAACTGGGCCTCATACTCGGGCACCATCTAACCACCCTATCGCAAGGCGTTGAACTCATTGAGTTGGCGCTCAATGAATTCCTCTGATAAATACCTCTCCCAGAACCATTCCTCAAATAGTTACCATGACACGTCTTCGACGACCATGTTTAGTTGTGGTAGGAGCGCCTTCCACCAGAGACGAGCGGTCCCCTTCAATTGAAATACCACCATGAAGAATTTCATGTTGGAGGTATAATTGTGAAGTGCGAAGCACATCCCCATGTTCTCCAACCATGCCTCGACAGTTGAACCTTTTGTGGCACCAAAGAACTCAAGAAACTTCACCTTCTCGAGTTATCGGTGGATGCTACCACTGCCAGCCGGAGTGCGTTGTGAACCCTCAATGGGTACAGGTGCCCTAGCCTCCTCTCTATCCAGTCGGTTGATCAAGGCCTCAGACATCCTCTGAAAGGACCTCATCAACCCAACTACATCCCCCAAAGTTAGCTTCTTCTGTCCAATGACTTGCTCTTCTCCTTAGGGTTAGACCCCTCAGGCATGGATGCTACTAGAGGCGTCACACCTCCTCCCCTAGCACCACGTCGTCTATCTCCACGATGACCTCTAACCATGATTACCTGTAGGGACACAATTTCAAATTTTTGTTGGTGATAATTTATTAATCAAATGTTTTAATATAGTGGAAGGTGTGACGATCCATAGTCGCAGGGTTGAACCCGCTCTGATACCATATGTAACGAACCTCTGTTAGCCTAAGAAAAAGTGAAGCACAAGGTTATTATTTTTTTTGCATTAATAAATTAACATCAACACATGATCGCAACATTGCCTAGTAAACAACATCATAAGTAAAATAAATACCAACTACTCATCATGGGAATCGCTTACGATGCATTCAATGCGTCAACGAAGGATAACAACACATAAACATAAATATCATAGCAAAGTAACACATCATAATTATCTTGAACAATATGCCACAACATTCAATCAGATAATGAATATAAAATGATTGCCTTCCCAACCTACCCTGCAAGGTTAGGACCTCCAGGACACATAAGAAATGCTCAAGCCCAGGTTCCAATTGATTTTAACCATTTAAGATCTCAGGGTTGGTGACTATTCTGAGCAACAAAGAGGTGTCTACATCCCACTAACAACAAGTCCAGTAATCATCTAGATCAATCCATCAATCATATTCATCAATCATACATCCATATTAAATATTCATTGTGCGTGAGAGTAACAATTCTAGAACAGTCACATGTTGAATTAAGGAAAGGCGCAAGAGAAATTAGCCACTAAATCAATCATAAATCAACTAATTCAAGACACAATATTAGTTAACATTAAAATCAAGGCACAAGAGAAAAATAAAGAAGCAATTTCACACCCACTTAAATTAAGTCGCGCATATAATTCTATTATTATATCACAGCAAATCAACGGCGCGAGGTAAATATTCATTAAATTGTTGTGGCACCTAAGTAACTACAAAATCCTTCAATACATCATCTTTTATGTGTGCGAGAAATTTATTATCTAGAACAACATTCCTTCCATTACATTCTAATGCACAAAAGTCTAAGGTCCACAAAAATCATTTACTTACCCTATAATTTACACGTGCGATAAAACTAACTTATAATTAATCTCATCATCAATATGTATTGCGCAAGGAAATCTAAACCATAAATTCAACATACATCATATTAAGTTTAGCACAATAGTATCATCCATTTAACTCAGTGCGCAAGGAAATCTCCTCCTTCCAACAATTATGCGTCAACTCAATTGATGGAGGAAGAGTAAAACTACACACATGACTATCCACACCTAGATATATATATCATGGTGTGAGTAAAATTATGACTAAATATTATATTCCTCCACCATATTCTTAAGGTGCAACAAGACAACAGTTTACAACACCATTAAAAGAAGAGCATAAAATATTTAAGGACTATGAAGATAGCATCAAGGAATATAGCAATACAGAAGACCTTATAACATAAAATATTTAAGGACTCTGAATATAGAATCAATGAGTTTAGCATAAAGGAGAGCATATATCATTGAAGACTTTGAATATAGCCTCAATGAATTTAGCATAAAAAGAGCTAATAGCATTAAAGAACTCTGAATATAGCATCAATGAATTTAGCATAAAAAGAGATGATAGCATTAAAAAACTTTGAATATAGCATCAATGAATTTAGCATAAAAAGAGAGCATATAGCATTAAAGACTTTGAATATAGCATCAATGAATTTAGCATAAAAAGAGTTGATAACATTAAAGAACTCTGGATATAGCATCAGTGAATTTAGCATAAAAAGATTTGATAGCATTAAGGAACTCTGAATGTAAATGTTAAATCAAAATTTACTCCATAATCATAATTCATGTAATTCAACCTTCTTATTAAGTAAATGGAACTGTGCCAAGCTGGAGGACTCCCACCCATGCTGAGATAAAAAGGTGAATACCGGTTCTAGCCTCCCCCACATGTTGGGCATGATTTACTCATTAAAAACACTGAGAATTAATGCTGAAAACGCAGGCTTACTTTCCCCATGGGTTGGGCAAGATTTTATCAAGCTAAACACATAGAAATACAGGTGAAGACATGTGCTAGCCTCCCCCACGGGCTGAGCATGATTTTCTCAATAAAAATGTAGAGAAATAAAGGTGAAGACATGTGCTAGCCTTCCCCATAGGCTGAGCACGATTTTCTCAATAAAAATGCAGAGAAATAAAGGTGAAGACATGTTCTAGCCTCCCCCACAGTCTGAGCACAATTTTCTCAATAAAAACATAGATAAATAAAGTTGAAGACATGTGATATCCTTCCCCACAGGATGAGCACAATTTTCTAAATAAAAACACAGAGAAATAAAGGTGAAGACATGTGCTAGCCTCCCCCACAGGCTGAGCATAATAAGCATTCAACAAATAAAACACAGAGGAAAAATGTTGAGCACAATGAAGAGAAATGAAGGTAACCACTTGGAAAAATTAAAGAACAAAATGATGTGAAAAAAAATGCAACCAATCTCAGGGGCCAACTGTCAAGGATGAGGAGAAGGGGACACAGTCCCAAGAATTTAAAATGAAAAGGTGCACCAATGCTTTCCAGATCAATTTGGGGCTGCAACTTCAGTTAAAAAATTAAAATGGGATAGAGAAAAATCAATTCCATGATGAAGCCTAAGGCTGGGAAAATATCTCATGGAGAATAAATACAAGATGGTATTATCACAATGACATGCTTAATTGAATCTCAACAAAAACATTAAACCTTGAGTAGATTTACCAGCAACACGTATGCAATGAAATTAAACTAAAATTTCAATTGAAACTAATGAGCACAATCTCAGTTTAGAATTACCGTAACCGGAGGTGAAGAATATGAAGTTGTTGATTCATGCTTGTGTTCCCTTCTATCTCCTGCTTGCTAACTGTGAATACTTCACCGGTACCTCCCAGCTAATGCTAGGGGTACTCTTCTTCCCCCTTAGCCCCCCAAGCCGCAAAGGGGACACGCACGAACTCAACTAGAAACTCTAGCTCCCAACTTGCCTCGCAAGGTCAGCTACCACTTCTCTCTCAAGCCGGGAAATCCCAACTCTCACAAGTAAAACAATCAAAGAAAATCCAACAGCATAACTCTGCCCATGAACTGTGTGATCCATTCCTCTCCTCAGCCATTTCTTTTATAGAATTTTTCTTAGTGAGAACTTGCCATTTGCACATTTAAATCATTTTATTAAAAAATTATTAGGAATTATTTCCCCCCGTACACTTGTCACATGTTCTCTTAGTTGCACAAGTAAATCCATAATTTAATTTAATTAAAAGTTAATTTCCTCACCCATCATAAAAACGCTCCTAAAATCACTCCTAGTGTTCCTTTATTACCTTTATTTCCCATTTATGATTGACGCCTTTCTAAAATAGTGTTGAGATTGATTTAGGAAAGTTCTTTAGTTAGACTAGAAAAGATACCTTTCTATGCTTACACATTTATGATTTATTCCTTTCTCAACTAATTTCTAATTTAGTATTTACTTGCTAAGGGTAGTAATCACTCCTTATGATTTATTTTTATATTCCATTTATTCTTAATTGATTTAATTCATCCCCTCATCAATTAATTTAGAATTTTAGTTTTTAGTCTTCTCACGCACTTAGACACGGGCTTAGTTAAATCTTTATTTGCAAACGCTTAGACCTTTAGGGTTTATAATTAAATAAATTCATATTTTTGTTAATTAATTAATAATTTAATTAATTAGGTAGGTGCTCAAGATTTTAAGGTTTATCATTCGCTCAATTTTCTAGGCCACCTAGATTCATTGACTTATTATTTTTTGTTTTATACCGCGACGTGCCCTTCAAGACTGATCAGGGGATCAAATTTTGCTCAAAAATTCAAAGTGCTCGGAATCACTTCAAATCGAATGAGAGCATAGGCCTCATCATTGTGAACCCAACGCAACTCATTTGGGTTCAAATGGATGTTGGGAGCGAGATATATCACGTTCTGTTCAAATTTACAAACAGGCAAAAAAAAGGTTGATGATTATACAGTCCGTACGGATGCTGATGTGGCAGGTCGTACGACATGTGGCAAACAGGCATTCAGACAGTTGGCAGGTGACTTGGCATGTTTGGCAGCGAATGGAATGACGACACGTGGCCCAATCAATGGCCGCCATGTGTCATCCATTTATTAGTTTAAAACTTATGTCATTGGTCGGAGTCGACCCCGC
>JZKD02S0136865.1:138004-152559 GCA_000966675.3 Picea glauca
GTTCTTCCAATGAATGTATTCTTTGATATATAAGAAAACATTCCATGGTTTTCTCCCAATTGGGTTTCCACGTGAATTCTGGTGTACTGTGTATTTAATGTGATCTTGTTATATTTCTTGTGTTTATATGCTCATGATATATTGAATGCAATAATAGATGTACATTGATGATATACTGCTAATAAGATTGAAGTTTATATATTGTGGTTAAAAGTCATAAAAGTTCTCATATTGATTCACCCCCCCCCTCTTAGTATTCCAACAACAGTGAAACATGGTGACGGCGTGGATGTCAACTCACTATTGACTAGGAGTTGACTCATAATTGGTTGGGTGCTTGGAAGATGATGATTGGGTAGCCAAAATATTTAATTACTTCATTAATTTCCTCAAGGTCAAATGTCCTAGTCTTCATAATCTCTTTATGTTTCACATATAAAGCATGGAGCCTTTTCCAATATATACCAAAAACTCTCAAAAATTTCCATGCATGTGGAATATACATTTCAAGGAAAAATTCAACTTTTTAATGGGGTGGACGAATTTAGATCAAGGGCCAGGTTTGACCCATGAAAACTAATCAACGACTATTGAGTCTTGATGTTCTGGAGGCCATATCTTGAGATACGAGCGATGGATTTGGAAAATACTTACCTCGTTGGAAATATATTTTGATGAATATTATGATGGAACAAGTATTAAAAGCTAATAATGGCCATAATTTTCTCAAAAATTGAAAGAACAGTCAACAATATTTTTATGGTGTGTTGATAAAATTGCTTGGTACCTCGATTTCACAAGCTCATATCTTGAGATCTAGAAATTGAAATCTCACTCATGAGGATTTGTTTGTAATATGAAATGATTAAAATAACATATAAAATGATTTCCATGGATAAAATTTAAATATATTTTCCAAAAAAATAAAACACAGTCCTCTCTTTTAAAGGGCATCCAATTAATTTGTTTTTAAAATAAAAGTTTAATTAAAAACAATTATTAAATATGAAAAAGGCACACTACAAGATGCGGATGTCAATGATGAAAATTAATTAATGAGACTTAATTGATTCATTAATGAAATTTATTATTCCAAGAAAGAGAAAACCCTAACTACCTCAAGGAGTTAGAAGAGTCAGTTTTAAAAAGCAAGAAAATACTTCATCAACAGGTGAGACAGAAGGTTTCATTATCAGTGAAAATGATCAAAACAAAAAGATATAACCATCAACATGCAGCCAATATTCTGATCTTCAAATAAATGTCTCCATATTCTCCATTCTTCTTCTTCGTCTACACCACTTTCTCAAGGCTTTTTGTTCACATTAATGAACTGAACATAAGGTCGAGTTCTTGAGTGTTTCTCTTGTAATCTTACAAGACTTTTCTTACATGATCATGGAGTATTTACAGACATGTATGTTACTGATAAACAGATTTTGTGTATTGTTTAATATA
Source organism: Picea glauca (assembly GCA_000966675.3). Classification (NCBI taxonomy): domain Eukaryota; kingdom Viridiplantae; phylum Streptophyta; class Pinopsida; order Pinales; family Pinaceae; genus Picea; species Picea glauca. Next base: position 139,463 of record JZKD02S0136865.1, read on the forward strand.
TTTCATGAATAAAACTCCACAAAGAACTATTCTGGGGCATTTCTCTAATGATTTCTCAGATCTTGGGATTTCTGGGTGTGAGATTTTTGGAGTTTTCCTATCAAATTATTTTCAGTATTAAATGAAAAACTCTTTTAAAGTTATTTGAGATGATCAAAATTATTCTCTTCTTTTTGTTGTGAGAATATATGGTTGCATCCAATATTTGTATGTGATTTAGAAGGTTGCATAAACGGTGTTGAATATGTATATTTTTTTATATTGAATCCTTCCTTCAATATTTTCTTATTGTAAAGAAACTTGTTGCACTTAAAGATCAGATCAAGTTATTAAAGAACCATTTCTTATATAAATCAATAAATACTTGGGGTTTTATGTCTAGCATTCTCCCTAATCCAAGATATTCAAGACATATCTTTCAGCCAAAGAGGAGTACCACCTCTATAAAAATGCAGGGGGATTCATATCCTCCTGAGGTTGATGTTTCGATCCTAGCCAATTCAAACATCAACAGTTCCTTGCATACACATTTCCAACATTTCTCTGAATGGATTACAAAGGTGCTAGTTACTTTCAATCAATTGAAAATCATAAGTGTGATATTGAGCCAAAACTAAATAAATATAACATTCATGTAAACATTGGTCTAAAGAAAACAACCACTAGGAAAACAATTGTTATCCATTCCATAGTCAAAGAAAATGTAGAATTAAAAGAAACAAACATTTTGCAACAAAACAACTATGTGACAAAGGGACAAAAGAAAAGTAAGAAAAAATTTCACAATTCAATTGGATTCAAGAGGTTGTAAGGACAATGATAGAAAGAACTTCTATAAAAACCTAGAAAAAGTGTTTTGAAAAATTGCACCACTTGAAACAAGAAAGACATAGGCAAGGTGTGTTAATATGTTTGAAAAAAAAACATATGAAAAAAAAAGAGAAATTGAATCATATGCAGAGGCAATTGAAGACACACCAACTCGTGTATGTGCAATTTATGAGTGAATGTTATTCCAAAAAGCCATGTTGACATTAACAATGACACTGAATAAGTTATTTTGCATCTCTGAAAAAAAATGAAGGATCAAAATCCATTCATCTAAATGAACAAATTTGCAAATAATGTAAAAAATTACTCAACAATGAACAATTTCCTATTTTTGCATGTCCTTCACAAATCCAATGGAACAAAGAATTAGAGTCCATGAAGACCTTGACAACTTGAATAAAGGATAGTGTCTCCCATAATGGCCTTTTCACAATAAGGCAACTTCGATAGAAAAAGGCTCAAATTGGACTTACATGAATAATCATAAATGTTCCTACAAATTTGGATCGGATTCAAGTCACATTTCCTATAAACCTATCAAACTTGGTGACAATTGTAGTAATGCTTTAAAAAAGGATTACACAAATGATTATTTGTCTAGGAATGTTCAACCAAAAAATGTTACAATTGCTCTTTGTGATGTGTAACACTATGATCTACAAGAACAAAGTTGTTCTTATCAATAATGAATAGGAAGAAATATTCAACCAAAACATTCAAGAGAACATTGATCAATTGTCAAACATAGAACTACTAGATTCTATTGATGACAATGTTGATCTTGAACAAATATCTAAAACAATAGTACATGGTTATGCTCAAGCTCATTTAGTTGATGAATCCGGGAAAAATATCATACAAACTGTGGAGGATTTAAACCATTAGGAATTTTCTAAGATAGGTTCTCTGAAAAACTAAATTTTCCAACCATATTCTATGGATCTAATCAACCTAATGATGTTGTCCGACATTTTTCTTTTTAAAAAATAGCACAATGGGAGCTTTTAAATGCTTCTAAAGATTTTGCAACACATGTTACTAATATTATATTTAATCAATTCAGATTCTTATTAACCAAGTTTCAATCTTTGTTTGGATATTTGTTCACAAACAAGAGCTTAGAGGGATAAAATTTCCTGAAAAAGATGTGAAGTACAAAAACATCCTTGAGAAAGTATTACAATTGCCAATTTCATTTCAAAGTATTAAAAGCATACACACTTCACTTCATTATTTCGAAAGCATGAGAAAAGATGTTTTTGAAATGATAATACAACTTGCCCCCCCTACATTCTTTGTCACATTCACTAGTGCTAAACATATTTGGGACCCCTTATGAAATGCATTACAAGAGAATAGAAAAAAGTGTATAGATATAGGTGATGAAAGAATTTCTAAAGAAAATATTGACTCATTGATCAAGAGGAATCTTGTCATTTGTAGTCTCTATTATAGACACCCAATAGCATATTTTGAAATTTAATTTCAAAAAATAGTGAGATATCTAGATAGGTCATAGACTATTTCTTCACAACTGAATTCCAAAGTAGAGGTAATGAACATGAGCATAGGATTCTCTAAATAAAAAATGTGCATGTTTACAAACAAGATTTAGATGATGAGGTTGAATAATTCGTTGATAGATATATATCATCTGATTTAGCATTACTTATTTCCAAGCTTCTGAACATTCAAATTCATCATCACAACAAATCTTGTAATAAATATCAATAATCACACTGCAAATTTAATTTTCCTCTTCCTCTAATGGACAAAACAGTGATTTTGCATCCATTGGACAAATATGAAAATACTTAAAATGAAAAAGTCAAAGAACTATGGTTTTCTATAGCAATCAAGTTATTATAAAGACATGTCATTCAATATGTTCTTATTTGATCTTAAAGTAACTATAGAACAATATATTCTCCTTTTGTGCTCTTCTCTTACACATATCTTATTGCTAAAATCATATCCATTCAACATATGGATAAATGCATTTGCAAATAAAGTTTAAAAATTATGGTATGCAAATACATATGCGTGGTTCATCTTAGATATTTATGTTGCAACAACATATTGCAATTCATACATCACTAAGATGGATCACATAATGACAACTACTTTCAATAAAATTAGACAATAATGCTTTTGTAGCAATGATTGTAAGCTTGAAACTATTTCCAAACTCGGAAATACACTTCTTAACATGAAAGAGATGTCTAGATAACAAGTTGTGCATATTGTGTTGTCTTTTCCTCTGCATTTCATTTCAAGTAGAACAATATTTATTAACGCCACACCATCTGACAAAAGAAAATTTGTGCTAAAGAGACCAAAACTCTTGAAACAAGAGCCTAATGATTTTGAAGATATCATGTGTGCTTCTATTGTTAACAAGTATACTGATGGACCAATTAAACTTGAGAATATTTTCTTTGTAGAATACATTGCATGGTGCTCCAATTCAAATGCAAATGACAAGAGAAGGAAATGTCCATGTATCATATGCTACATTTGGTACAATCAACAAAATGAACCAAAGATTTTTTCTAGAAAAAAATGATGTATTTTCCATATAGATAAACATGTGATGCCTTACAAGGACAATATGAAACATGGTCTGAAGCATACATGTCACAAAAAGGAATGATAGATCTTATTGAACAAAAGTTTGTAGCTAAAGCAAGAACAACATGGGGTGACCTTGACATACCTTTTGAAACTATTACAACTAGATGCAAGCAAATATTTGCATTTGAGGACTCTTCTAATCGAAAGGAACATAACTTTAGACATGAAAAGTATGATATAGAAAATGATCTAAAGACAAATTTATCTCTAGATAGATGCATCCTATGTCTAGTATTATTGTTGATAGTGTTCAAAAACCATTTATTTTGAGAATAAAATATTATTATGAAATGAGGGAAATACTTAATAAACAAGAACACTCAATAACAAAGGAAATCATAATGAGGAAAAAAATAAACATACCGCTTCATTTTTTTTTAAATGGAGGTAGGTACATGGAAAATATTTACAACCAAATAAATCTACCATGGCCTATTATGCTTTTAAAACAAACAACTTTAGAGTGATCCACTGAAAAATGGAATCATAGTTGGATTTACTAGGAAAGTTGCATATAAATAATATGGCATCATAGTCCACTCCTCACTACGCCTACCTTTGGGCTTGTCAAACATGCTTCCACTAAACTATAGCACATTAAAATTATTTACTAAATAATATGTGCAACTTCATTTACTACTTATAGATGAGGTGTCCCTAATTGGAGTTCAAATGCCATACAACATTGATACAAGACTTCATGAAATAATGCACACCCCAATAGCACCTTGTGGAAATCATGATACATTTTTATGTGGTGACCTTTGTTAAGCACAACCTGTACTTGAATCTTGGATATTTAAACAACCAAGTTTCCATTGTGATAATATTCCTTATACATTTTGAATAGACAATGTCAAATATTTTGAACTCAAATAGGTTGTGATACAAGAGAACCAAATGTTCATTTCCATTTTAAATAGAGTTATAACATGTTCATAGATAAATGTTGGCATTGACTACTTGAACAAACATTGCCACAGATGCCCACCAAATGGTCCAAAATTTATTTACCTTTTTTTATAGAAATAAATATGTTGAACAACACAATAAAAAAAAATTGCCCCTTTTTTACTCAAAGACATTCACATTAAAATCGTTTGATAGCAAAATGCATGTTATGGGAATCAATAAATATTGTGACAAGAAAATGCATTTTCCCTCTACAATTTCTCTAAAAACAAAAAATGTTCATTGATTTAATTAGAGGTAACTATGTTATTAAGGATGGTTTAATAAATGGTGTAGTCGATATTTTTAGGCACTACACAAAAGGAAACATTGACATTGTGTAGTTTGAATTCCCAACAACACAAGTTAGAATAGCTCAACGAGTTTCATTATGTCATTTGTTCACACTTAGTATTCTTGAAAATTGGATAACTGTAACAAGAATCTTAATAGAGGTCAAATCAAAAAATAGAATTCCTATACTTCATCTACAATTTATAGTGTAATTAGCATGTGCATGAATGATACATAGGTCATAACGCCTTACAATAAAGGGTCTAGATTTTGACCTAGTTGGAATTAAACAACATGAAATTATGTACACTTCACTCTCTCTTGTTTGAGGCATTCAATAACTTTATCTCATAAGAAAATTAGAACCAAAACAATTGTTATGTCCAAAAACGTTGTAGCTAATATACAAAGACTTCAGACAAATGCACATTTACAAGTTAAATATAGTTTGGAAGCAAAACCAACAAAAATAAATTTTCTCATATACTCTTTGAACACAAGAAGCATTCCTTAAATTTCCATTTCATATTGACAATATTGTCAATGACCATGACCTAATGCAATTGATATCTTGTGTTTGCAAGAAACACAAATAGACCTAGTTCCAAAACAAAGTATATCTGCAAAGAAATACAAATTCCTATCATCATTTCATCTTCATGGAATTTTAACAAGTTTCAAAAAGACAATAGCTATTCATGAATATAATATTTATGCAAGGATCATATTGAGATGATTTGGATCAATTTTTATCTGCTTTGAATTAATAGCACTATAGTCAAGTTGGAAAATACCTATAGGGTGCCTCATGCACCACTTGATGATGTTTTTTGTCTCATGTAGACCATAGCAAAAGACATCCAACAACATGAACATATTGTTATTAATGGACATTTGAACTTTGACATGTTGTGAAATGGAATAGCTCAAAAATACTTATGTCATTGATGCAAAGTCATAAATTCATTTTGCATATATCAAAACCAACAAATAATTGTGACTCTTTGCTTGATCATTTTTGGACAAATTTTACGAATGATCGCATTACCTCTTGTGCCTTTGACGCAAATTGGACTAATAATCATGAAATGTATATTTCAATTTCTTGGAAAGCATTTTATCTATATATCAATGAAAAAATGTGTCTATGAGTCAGAATTTGTCCTTTGTTAACAATTTCCACTAACTGATGGGTCTAGTATCCATATTTATTAGTTCATTGAAAAATTGTTGGAGAACCTAGCTTGTTCAAACATGTTTTAGGAAAACTACATACATCACTTTTTGCTTGGTACTTGCTAAAAATAATTACTATGAATGAATTTTTCTGGTTAGGTCTATTTACTCAACATGCTCATTGCAAATCAAATAAAGCATACTTCTATGGCCATAGTTTGGAATGTGCACTAGAAACTACAATCCATCTCCCTTTCTACACAAAGAATTTTTACATTTAGCATGCTATGATCTTTTCTTTTTATCTATGTTTGAAAAAAAAATGTCTATTGTATTTTCCAATGCTTGTTCTAATCCACAAAAGTTTTTTTAACCCCAAGCTTTATCTAAGCTTTATCTGTGTTTTTTTTATTTCAAAAATTTATCATAAAATTGTTTCCTTTCTTCAACTTCTTTAATCAAGCCAAGACAACTTCAATTATCTTCAAGCCACACTTAGTCTAAAACACTCATATGACAAACTAGATACTTTTTGTTTTTCCTTCCATATATGATCCACATAAATATACAATATATACAAGATTATTCATTTCGTAGCAAAACATAGAAATTTCCATCTAATACTTTAGAATTAAATTGGTCCAAAATGACACCAAAACTCAATCATGTATCGTCAAGACAAATCAAAGGAAAGAAAAGTTCAATGTTATCAAAGATATATTGAAATGATTTTTCAAGAGACAATAAAGAGGCTTTTCGATGAGAATAGGTTGTATTATTCTATCCTTTGGAAGCTTAAACAAGGAGTCCAAATGTAAGTTTCTAATATTTTGGTTTGAAACTCTTAAGTTTCCAAATTCTTTTTCATTGCTCTTTGTTTTAAAATACTTGGTCAATTTTCATTTAAAATCAAAATGTATGGTTATATAGAAAAAATATATGTGTAATAAACATTTAATATTTTATGATCCAATGCCCTTTTATAATATTTTTCTATATCCATTTTTTCTTTCAAGGAAATTGCAACAACTCATAAATTAAATTATTAGTTGCTGCAAAGTTTGACAATGTTTTTTTCTAGAAAACATGACATTTTACTAGTTGCATAAATGTCAAAACATCTACACAAGCAAGATTTCCCCATTTATTTCAAAAAAAAATAAAAATATTCTTAGTATTTTCAAAAATTGTTTTAGTGTACACTTAATTGCCAATTTAATTAATGCATTTATATAAATAGTCATTTTACCTTTAATTGTTGATGCTTCAAAGTGCATATCTTCAAAAGGGATGTTTCCATCCTCATGTCTAGGGTGTTGTGAATGTGAAGTGATTGAGTGTGAGGATGTTTGAGATTGGTTGGAGTCAAGAATGGGCAAGTTGTTTTCCTTTGCTAGGCTTTGTTTCTTGGGATTTGAAAGTTTTTGGAAATGCATGTGAAGCAATAGAGTCAATAGGATGAGCAGGTTTCACAAGAGGAGGTGGTGGTGGAAATGGTAAAGAAATTGTTTTCCAACCATCAAAACGAGGCGGAGGAGGATGTACAATATCATTTTAGCCACCATTCACTGGGACCTCGAGTGGTAAAGACACATGTGGATTGAATGGTATGCCAAAGATGCTAGGATGAGGGCACAAAGGTGGTTGTTCATGTGGAGGAAAAGGCCAAAAATCTCTTTGTTCGGCTAAGTTAAGGAAACTTGTATGTAAGAGTTTATTAAACTCTTCAAAATAAACATCAAAATGTACGAAGAGTCAATTTCTTTTATGTCCCCCTTGCCAAAAATAATTTGGCCTTCTTCCTCTGCCTCTATTTCCTCCGCCATGGCTTCCGCTACTGAAAAAAAAAATCATCTATAAAGTATAAGGCTAAATTAGAGTATGCATACAATATCAAGTGAAACAACAAATACCATTTGCATAATCATAGTTTTATAAATAGATTTGACTCAATCAACAAGAAAAGATGCATACAACCAGAGATAAAAGGGAAATGATAACTTTCAAGACAAACTTTCACCTCTACTTTGAAATACTTCACCACCTCATACAATTGGTCATTATTTAAGAACATGAGAATTTCAATGTAATTGGAAATGTGAGGGCATTTGTAATGTATGGAAAGTGGAAATAAATGACAAGGAGAGTAATGTCACATGTTCAAAACAATAACACATCAATCATCAACCATGTTCCAAAATCCAAATGCCTTCCAATAATCACTCATTGCTATCATATCATATCCATTGTCTATGTCCAATAAACTTTTTTATTTGTTCATGTATCAAGGGGAAAACATATGAGCTAAAATGAAAATTATATTTGGGAACATGGAGTAATTTATGTGAAATGAGAGTATGGAGGATATTGGTTCTGAATAATCAACCATGACTTTATCAAAACAAAGTCCATTAAAAACAATCACCTTGCAATACATCTCTTTCAAACTCTGCCCTTGAACAAAAATGTACCTTTGTTGTCACATATGTTGGATTATTCACTATTACTAAGAGGGGGTGTAAATAGGTATTATGCAATTATTACCACTTTTAATCACAATATGTAATCATTTAATATATCAACAATTTATGACTTATGATTGCATTCAAAATACAATAAACATATAACCATAAAAACACAGTACACAAGAATTTTATGTGGAAACCCAAATAGGAGAAAACCATGGAATGATTTCTTATATATCAGAACATTAAATTCATAGGAAGCACCAAATTCCAAAATTATTCAGCACCAACTGGAAGGAGTCACCAACCCCCTGTTTACAAGCTCCAACCTCAAGGAAGCTAAAACTCCCTAAATTCTCTAGCTCCAACTGGAAGGAGGCTCCAACCCCCTTTCCTTTCCCCTTCCTTCCTCCCTTGAATATAAATGATAAAATAAACCTATCATTGATATTGATACATCACCATCATCAAAACCACATCCACCCCAACAATCACATAAAACCTATGCCAAGACCTTAAAGAATATCATCCAAATCATGTGCTCAAAATTGCCATGATATGCATCAAACCATGTGCCAAGATATGCCTCAAGCATGTGCCAAGACCATCAAGATATTCCTCATATACCAAATCCTAAAAAACATGCCTCAAACATGTGCCATAACCTTCAATATATGCCTCAAAGCATATACTAAAACCTTAAAGATACAAGCCTCAAAATATACAAAAGAATGCACCTTTCAACATGAGAACAACCTAGTGCATGAGATATCAGACATTCATCCCTTCCTCAACTTCAGCATCAAGAAGAGTACCTTCCCCAAAAACTTTCATCGGCCTCATGGGACAGATCGAGAAAAAGGTGGGGCCTCACATGATGATATCATAACAACCAGTGGGGGCCTCACGGAACAACCTATGTTTGACTCACGGGGGTCTTCTCAAATAGGGTTTTCTAAAAATCCTTCTACAATATGCGACTCTGATCACTCCCTCCTTCGCACAACTCCGCTACTTCACTTTCGCTAGTAAATCACATTCTTGCTTGGTGATTAAATGAGAATTTCTCTTTGGGTATTTATACTTTTTGAAGTATCTCCTTTACTTGACTTTATGGTCGGCCTATAACTTCTTGTTGCAACTGTTTTTCCCATTTTCCTGATTTTGAGGATGACTTACAACTTCTTGTTGCAACCTTAGATCTTAGGCTTCTTGACCATACTTCGGAACTTCATCTTTAAGAGGGAATAACTTCGTAACCATGAGGAACCACGTGTCATGCCACCTACTGTGGAAACGTCATGATGAGGACTATCCATCTATGAGTTTTTTCATGCATTTGCAATGTCCTTCATACTCTTTTTCTTCAATCAACTTTGGGCTTCACAACCACACCTCAAGGGCTTCTTAACCACTTAACCATATTTCCAGGGCTTCTTGTAGACTTCTTCAAAGTGTCTTCCCGTGAGCACCATGCTTAAAGCTAAGCCATAAGGGGACCACTTTGGAGACTTCTTCAAATACACCCATCACTTCTAGAGGCTTCTAGACTTCTTCTAGGGTTGACATCAATGACAACCAATTTTCCAACAAAATATTGTTGAACAACTGAGAGGGGGGGGTGAATCACAATAATGCACTCAATGATGATCACAATAATGCAGGGAAATGAACAATGGCACATTCAGCATCAGTCACATATATGAGAAACACAGAGACAGATATTTCCCAAGGAAACCCATACAGGGTAAAAACCTTTTCTTCTTTATATGATAAGTATTATTTACATTCTTTACATTATCATACATTTGAGCACCAACTCACTGTGAGGCTACAACCTCTATTTTGCAAGCTGCAACTTGTTGAGAGCACCAACTCTTTGTTTTTCTCTAGCACCCACTAGAAGGAAGCACCAACTCCCTGGTTTTTCTAGCACCAACTCCCTAGTTTCTCTAGCACCAACTAGAAGGAAGCACCAAATCCCTGTGTTCAAGCCCCCACTTGAACCTCTGAGGACACCATTCCTCCCTAGCACCTCCCAACCTCCCTAGATTATGAATATGAAATACTTAAACCTATTACAGTGATATAGTGTTCAATAATAGCTTACCAGTCTCATCATTGTTCTGCAAGATTTTGCTACTCAGACTTCCTCGCTGTCTTCCAACATGCATCGGCTGCCCATTCTATTCTTCTGCTTTTATGCTCTGTGCGCCATGTCCATTCACTACACAGTTCTCCTTCTATTATTTTCAGCTGCTGCACTCTGATCCTTCTTCATACATGAATCACCTTCAACAAAATCCATAGCAATCCCCTCAACAACAACAACTTCATCTCTTCTATGTACTGTGTATTTATAGATTTTGTGCACCTTGTGCATGTAATGCGCACAATACCTCTGCATACTCACACCACAAAGATATCCTCCACAACTCAAGTTCTCTATATGATCATCATCGTGACTCTTCAGCTTCACTGGTCGTTTTTCCACTCATTCAGCATCACTATATGTTATGCTGAGATTCCTCAGTCTCTCTAGCAATTGAGACTCTTCGTCTTCTCTGTGACATTTGAGCTCACCTTCTCTATTCCATTTACAAGCTTCAATGCTCATCTAGCTGTCAATCACCTCCACGAGTATCTTCGTCCCTCTTGAAGATTCCCAGAGACTCTTCATCTCCTCTGTCAATCACCCCGACGTGTCTTCGAGTCCTCTGGAAGAAACCATTAGTGGTTTCTGGCAGTTACACTGTGGCATGCAAAAGTAGCCCTCCGATATCCTTCAGTTTCATCTGCACCATTGGATTAGCTTTGATTTATGCATTTCACACTTTCACAATTCGGAGATTCTGCGATGAGGCATCTTGACTCTTCATGTTGTGAGCTCCAAAAAGGAGCTTGGCTGCTCTAGCTCCCTCCTCTACATGACCACACGCGGTGACCATCGGTTATAGCGATATTTCACCTTTTCAGTATTTCAGCATTCATATGATCCCATGTCTTGACACTCCATGCCGCGATCTCCGAAGCTCCGATACAGAGCCTTTATGTGCTAGCTCCTTCCTCTATATGACCATGGCCATGACCAAGCGCTTATGAAAAAAGTGCTTTTTCGCGAATTCGCATTCCGTGAGTCTGGAGATGAGGCATATCGACTCTCCAAGTCCCGATCCCCAAAAACCCGAGATTGAGCTGAGATCAATGGTCCATGATCTCGATGAATCTACAGTCCAGATCTCATCATGAATTCACATCTCGCGATTCCTGTGATGGAGGTCCTTGTCACTCCAAGTTGCGATAGGCGAATTTGAAAAGTTAGGGAATCTCGTTCCTTTGAATTTCTAGTCAACGACATGATGATCTTCCACCACGCGTCCTCTTGATCAACGGTCTACGACTATCCCCGATAGATGGCCAGGATTCTTTCACAGTTTTGGGGAGTTGGATGACTCTTGGACCTATCCGCCTTGTAGCTTCACCATATCTAATGACTATTGAGCCTTCGTAGATACCCCAGATCCTACGGCCCATATCTTCTCACGATTTCGCCACTTCGCGATTTCGCTGCTTTGCGATTTCGTCCACCTTCGCGATTTCGCCGCTTCGCAATTTCGTCCACCTTGCAATTTCGTCACTTTGCGATTTCGTTGTTCTTGCCATCGCTGTTCTTTTCCATCGCTGATCTTTGCCATCATTGTTCTTTCCATCAATGATCTTTGTCATCGTTGATCTTTTCCATCGATGTTCTTTCCATCAATGACAAGCTTACTCCCAACTGTAAACCTTCCAACAATCTTTCCCTTTGGCATTGATGGCAACCCTGAACAGTTGCGCTAATCGGTTTGGACCTCCAACTGTAGCATCCGATCCGTACAACTCCTTTTCTCCCCCTTTGACATCAATGTCAAATAAAACACGCTCTCCCTGAGTTGTTGCATTAATTATGAGGTATCAGATACGCAACCAATACAGCACTCCCCCTAACAGGATGGACTCTCTTAGATGTGAGACAGGATGACAGCTAGCTTCTGTCTGAGATATTCAAATGGTTTCTTTGCTAGAGGTTTAGTAAAGATGTCTGCATATTGTTCTGTAGTGGGAATGTAATTGACCTGGGCAATCTGATTGGTGACCTGCTCTCTCAGAAAATGATATTTTATGGGAATATGCTTGGTCTTGGAGTGGAATACAGAATTTTTAGACACACTGCTGGCACTAGTGTTATCACAATGAATTGGGATCGGTGCAGTGTATTTTACCTACAAATCTACAAGTGTATGAATCATCCATAATACCTGAGTGCAACAGGTAGCAGCAACAATGTACTCTGCCTCTATGGTTGATAAAGAAATGGAACCTTGCTTTTTACTAAGCCAGGCTACTAAGGAGTCACCCAGGAAGAATGCTCCTCCACTGGTGCTTTTTCTCTCATCAACATAGTTTGCCCAATCTGCATCTGAATAAGCAGTCAGTTGAAGATTTTGATTTATGGGATACCACAGACCATAAGTCATTGTTTCTTTCAAATACCTAAATATCAGTTTGATAGCTTGCAAATGACTTTGTTTAGGTGCAGCCTGATATCTTCCTACCATTCCTATAGCATGCATTATGTCTGGGTGAGATGTTGTGATGTACATCAGGCTTCCTATCATTGATCAATATGAGCTTTGATCAACATCAGGTGAATCATCATCCTTGCTTAATTTACATCCAGTTACCATAGGTGTACCCACAGGTTTA
>JZKD02S0136865.1:242326-257821 GCA_000966675.3 Picea glauca
ACACTGCGGATCCATAATTGTATTGATAAAAAGGTATAGCCACTGAAAATACACTGTGGATCTATACTCCCATGACCTGAACTAATTGTAGCCACGAAGAATACACAGTGGATCTGCGAGATGACAAGTCATAGCCACGACCAATACAAAGTGGATCTATGTCACAGTATATGTGTCATTGTTCAAAAGAAACTCCATCGCAACCTGGGCAAAGTATATATCAAAGTGATCACTCAACCCAGGGTCTTCTTACCGATCCCAATGTAGTACGAATCTAACCATGTGAATAGATGTCCTGATGTCGAACATGGCAGAAACCACTTGATTATCGATCAATGATGTAAACCATTAACAAGTGCGAGGGAGATCACCATTAATGTCAATGATTCCCAAGGTACTCTAGTACATTCCAACGAATGTGAATGGATGAGCTGAAGTCGAACATCCGTGGAATCATTCGATCAGAGGTCAATGATGTAAACCCATTGTTGAACGTGAGGAGGCCTGTCATTGAGGCATGCAGGTCCCAAAGTACTAACTGGTTTCTAAGTCTAGTTCCTAAATAATGTGTTGAAGTCGACAGGAATAGACTCATCGAAGGAGGGCCTTGATGTATCCCCCATCAACGACATGAAATGGACATAGAGATGTAAGTGGTAGATCAAATGAACATGGACTGACACGGGTATTGAGACAAGATATTTGTGATGGCTGACTCTCGATATGGATACTTCCCTTGAACGTTGAGGCACGATAGCAGAACATGACATGGACCAAAACTTGATGATGCAGTGGATGCTGTGACTTACGTCAGGTGACCCAGAGGAGTGAAAGAAACTCAAAGGATTGGCTTAGTGCAGAGGTTTAGCGGATTATAATGCACGCAAAAGACAAAGTGCCATGTTCAAGGGCGAATCTAAGAGTTACTTGGTAATGTTCTCACAAAAATGCTTGGCTTGCTTCTTTCAACTTTTTCCCCCATCCAGATAGACGAGTACCTCTTTTTAATTTAACGAGCTCGAGGAGGATAACACATGCTCAATAAAACTCACCTTTGGTAAGTTCCTCTTCCTTTGTTTAATGAACTAGAAGAAGTAAGGGTTCGATCCCATATGGGCCTGTCGATGTTTTTTTTAGTGAGTCCAAAGACAGAAAACTCGAAGGTTTTTCATGATTATAGAGTCTAGAAAAACATTTAAAAGAGAACTCTCTCAGTTCCTTTTTCGTAAAGTAGTATGATGAGACCGAAAAAGAGATAAACTATCGCTCAACAAATGTTTTCTTCAAATACTTTAACGAGCGTGAAGAGAACAAGGTCGCTCGGTAATCTTTTCATCTTTAGAGAGTCTGAAAAGGACTTAAAGATGACTCCAATGTTGTCATTTTTCATAATGGTAGTCTCACGAGGCCGAAAAAGAGATAAATTATCACTCGAAAGATGCCCTTTCAAATTGTTTAATGAGTGGAAAAGGAAGCAAGATCACTCAGCAATCTTTTCATGTTTAGAGAGTCTGAAAAGATCTTAAAGGAGACTCCAGGGGGTTCCTTTTTCGTGTGTCCATACAGGTCTGAAAAAGAGATAAAATTCTACCCGCATGCATTCTCATGTATTTACGAGCACGAGAAAGAACAAAGACTAAGCTCAGTATGCCCCTAGCATGAAAGCTAGCGGCTTAACTCCAGAATGATCATCAAAGGCTGGAGACATGCCCTCCAAGCTTTGATTCATTCACTGAATTTGAGGTTGTCACCAATTTCTCTACAAGAGGAGAAAAAGGAGAAGGGTGGATGAAAAGAAGGTTCAAGAGAGGTGACTGTTTCATTTTTTAACGAGCTTGACACAGGAAAAGAACTATGATCAGGGCCTCTGTTTCATTTTTTAACAAGCTTGCCACAGAGAAGAGAAACTATGCTCGTAGTTTCGTCCGAATCATGGCTTCCAAGAGGATAATGCTCTGGAAGGGTACCATGTCAATGGATAAAACGTGGTCATGGCCTCCAGAATATCTTCCCTAGATGGAAGATAATCACTCGAGAACGGACACATATCGAGGGTCGCAATAGGAGTAAGGAGATCAGGCTCCAATAATCCTATCGAAGAAATCACCATTTCCACTACCGGATCCAAACTGTCGGAAGTTGAAATCATGGGAGATGATGAAAAATCAACACCGGGAGGGGAGATAGATGGTATATCTGCCCGAATTTCTTCACGAGGGGGAAGAAAAGAGGATCGGTGATGGTTATTATCCCGAGGTAACTTGTCAATGTGAAACATCTCCGGAATAGATGCATCTGAAGGAAATGTCAGGGAAATGTGATTGATCGCAGACAACAAGGAACGCAATCATGATTGCATCGAGGAAATGTCAGGTGCCAATAGATGTTGGTCATCTGACGAGGGAGAAGCGGATGGGAAAGAAACGTATGATGTTTCGGCTGGACTAAGTGGCACAGTGTCACTTAGTGCATCGAATCCCAACGGACGAGGTACAATCCAAGGGTCAGATGATTCCAAAGATTGATAAGTTGCGGTCGAGATCATATCGACGGTGGAAATATGATGTGTCGTTGGTGGAAGTGGTGTGGGGAAGGTACCCATGAGGCTAGAATCTTTCAATAAGCCAACACCAATGCTTTCATACGTGATCTTGTGGTCTCCCAAGAAAGGAATATTTTTGGTAGCAGGAGTGCGAGCATCGGTCGTGCAGAAATCCAACTGATCAACAGTGATGTTTTTTCCCTGGTGAGGAAATTGTACACATCGAAAGACCGATGTGGCAACGGCAGTCATAGCATAAAACCAACTTCTTCCAAGTAACAAGTTGTAATCGAGGGGAGCATCAACCACCTCGACATCAACAATAACAGTTTTGCCACCCAATTGGATGGGCAAGGACTGTAAAAGCCCATGGAGATGAAAACCTCGCCCATCGAAGGCACGTAACATCGTTGGGGATTTGTTGAGTGCTGGTGATTTTAAACCTTTCCAACACGCTAAAGACATGACACAAGTTGAGACTCCCTCATCCAGAATAGTTTGATGGATTTGTTGATTGTGAACAACAACATCAACTTGTAAAGCAAGTTGGTGGGAGAGTCGAAATGCATAATTATCCAGGTTAAACATGATCTGATTGGACGACTCAGGATCAACAGCACCAAGAGCAGTCAAGAGCGTTCTACGTTGACTGGGGCAGTGTTGTAGAACTTCTAACACAGACATAGCACACGGTGCTTGAGCCAAATCTTCAACAATGTTGTAGTTTTGGGCAGCACATGAACTAGGATTAAAGGTAGATTTACGGATAGTGCTCTTAGGAGGGCGTAAGATAGAGTCAAACGTGGGTTTCTCAATCTGAAGTGGTCCAAACGGAGGATTAACCGATGGAAGACTAACAGAGGATGATGATGGATCCGGTAAAGTGTCGACACCATTAGTGTCTTTTCCTTTGTCAGGGTTACCTGGTGTGTCGTAGGTCTTAGAGAGGGTGGTCAAATTGAGCCCAATAAACATATAAATATGTGCACTCGACGAGGCCTCATCATTAGGATCGCTAGAACTGCCAAGGAGAGGGGGTTTGAGCAACCATGGATTGCTGCTGTGGAAAAGGTTGAGTAAGCACAGCGGGTTGTGACTTCCCTTGGAAAATTTTGGCCACTTCATTGCGAAGTGTAAAATCTCGAGTGTAGTGATCGTCACCACAAATGATACATGGGAATTTCAGTTTCTGTTGTGGTTGCTTTTCAGAAGCAGGTGTTTGATTTTTGGGTTGTTCATTATTATTTTTTGATTTATTCTTTGTCTTCTTCTTACCTCCAGATTATTGTGAAGGGGCAGATTGAATTGCATTCACCTCAGAGATCTGAGTTTTGGGAGAGGTAGAGGAGGGTGTAGTTGATTTGGAAAAATATTGAGTTTTGACGGAACCGATAACACCATCTGCATGAGATGAGGATGACGGCTTAGAAGGATCGGTATTATCTCGAGCAGCATTTGGAAGCAAATCATACAAAGTACCAGATTGGGAATAAACCAAGTCTAAATACTGAGCCCGAGCAATGGCTTGTTCCTCTGTGACCGCACCACCCATGGCGACATCGCGAGCGACCGGGGGTAACAATGATTTAGTAAACCATTCTGCCAAGAGCATGTCCGGAATGACTGCCTTGATCATCCTTTGTCATCGCCTCCACTCATGAATATGGTTAGAGATATGCATGGAGTTATTTTGACGAAGGGAGGTCAAGAGTTCAGTACCCGTCTCGTAGCGAATAGGCAGTTGAAAGTGCGTGAGGAAAGACATGGAAAGGGAATTAAAATCATGAAAAGAATCACATGGTAGTTCAATATACCACTTTGTTGCCGAACCGGTAAGTGTTCGCTGGAAAAGACGCAAACGTATAGAATCATCCATATGGGAGTTTGATGAACACCACAAATGGAAAGTCATCACATGATTGTTCAGATCTTCGCCAAGGTTTCCGTCAAATTTCAGAATATCAGAAGGAAGTTTAGCTGGAATGACTGGCCAAACCGGTGAATGAGAAATAGGATCATTAGTTAACCGAGACAATTCTGGGAGATCCAGAGTCTCAAGGAAAGGTAGTTGTCGGTTAATGTGTGAATGATACTGGTGTGGCATAGGAACACCAGTAGGACCATAGACTGAGTTAGGTGGATAGTTGTAACCAGTAGGTCCTCCTACATACGGTTGTTGCTGGCCGGGATAAGTAGGATTCGATGGTGCATGAGAAACATGGGCATAACCCGGTGGGTTCTGAACATTATAGGCTGGGTGATTTATTTTCCCGTGAGGAGGATAAACATTTTTTCCTTGAGAATGGTAAGGAGTAGATCCCGGAGGCAGATACACATGAGGCCCATAAGGAGGATAAGACTGTGGTCCCGGAGAACTCCAGGTGGTGTTTTGGATACTGCTCGAATAAGATTGCCCGTAAGACATTCTGGAAGGGACAGGATTGGATACTCCTCCTAGTGGGTTATTATACAAGTCCCCCCCAATGTGGGGTTGAGTAAAAGTGCCTCCTGAGGATGCTCCCTAGGATTGTAAAGGGTTTCCAGCAAACGGGGGTTTCCCCCCTGCCAGCGGTGGATTTACGACTGGGGTATAACTGGAAAACGGAGGTTTCCCTCCAGGAGGAGTATGAAAAGGGGACTATCCCCCGGGAGGGGTAGGCCCGCCATGGAAAAGTAGTCCTCCAGGAGGAAACGGTTCGTTGGATGGTGGTTTCCCTCCAGCTGGTTGTGTTTGGCTAGCAGGGGTCTGCATTCTCAGGTGAGAAGATGTCCCAGCAAGATCGTGTGGAACATGAGGAGCTATAGAGTAAAAGCTTGTAGAAACGGGGGTAGAGATTGAAGTGCTTTGTGGATGAGTAGAGGTGATGAGTCCAGCATTATGATGGACTTGTGATGGCGTGGCAGTAGAGTGAATAACCTAATCGACTGGGTGATTCATGGTTTGACTGGATGGTCCTGTTTCACTAGGAGGGTCATGAGGAGGAAAGGGTTGTCGAATAGATTCGAAATGCTCATAGAGATCGCGTCCCGATGAAGTCCTCCATACAGAACGAGCAGGTGTGGGATTGGTTACTACTGCAGTGCTAGGATGAACAGGAGTCCTATACTCGTCACCAAAGAGTGGTTCCGTGGATCCCATATATGTTTCGGTAAAGATCCTCTCCAGTAATCGTGGGAATTCTTCGTCTATGATGTTCCCAAGGGAGTCTAAACGAACCAAAAGTGGTTTGAGAGGAGTTACCAACACAAGTGTGGTGGGATTTTCAGCCATGTCCAAAGCGTCTTCTGGGTTATCTAATGGGGGAGCAATAGCACTTTCAGTGTCAGATGGATTTTCTACCTCTCTACAGTAGTTGTCTTCTGGAGGGTTAGGAGGTAAGGGTTGATAGCCTTCTGGAGGAATCCCTTGCATCCTACGTGATCGGCAAAGACCTTTATCATCTACGGGCTCAATTGTGGAGAATAGCAGAGCACACTGAAAATCTAGGGTCAACTAACAAAAAGAAACAGCATGCGCTAAAAAAATCTAGGAATCAACCAAGCAGACAAAACTTCTCTCGATGACCGTACTAGTTGGTGATGAAATCCAACGTCGTGTGATCAAGTCGAGAAGGGGTTGGGATATGGTGGAATAGTTACAATGGTGACCTGCTTAACGGACTTACGCCTTGGTGCAAGCCTCCATGCAGTAATTGTGGATTTACCCTCCAAGGAGCCCGAGAGAGTTTGACCAATGTCTATTCCAGGTACAGTAAGACTTCCCTTCACCATCACCTTCTGTAAGTACCTAAAGATTATGGCAACTAAAGATACCAATTCGCAGTGAGTCCCTAGGCGGGTACAGTCGACAGTCCAATCTAGAACGTATGGGCAGGATAACAAGTCTGAAATCAAACCTAAAGGCTCCCACACATAATCGTGGGTATACATCCAAGTGACCCCCAATATATGATCCGACCACTACAAACAGTTGAACCACGGAGGGATAATCTTCGTAACTCACCCGAATGTGACCTCGTGCATAACCCCTGTGTGAGAGGGGGATCCCAGAAAAAACAATACGACAATTGGATTTGACTCTCCCTAACTCAGGATGCTAATGTTTGTTTTGAAAACTTTGGAGAGTTGTACTCACAGCCTAATCTAAAGTGCTAACCCTAGTCTACTATTGGTGGAATATCCTAAAAACAAATAATGTTCTAGATAGTTTTTAATTAGCGTTCGTTTTATAGTTGTTCTTTACTCAAAGGGTGCATGAAAGTGAAACTAATGGAATAATGACTCAATGCCCAAAAATATGCATAGAATATGATAAGCAATCGTTTCTTTTCAATGAACGCCTATTTAAGGGAAAGAGAAGGAGTCATTTTCACTTTCAAACACTAATATGAAAAGTCCTCAAACAATTGGTTCTCAATCGAATCCAATGCAATGCTAAAACATTTCAGAAATGCAAACTAATATGCAACCTAATCATTAAGATGTACTTTTGTCATTTTCATGCAAATGATGATCAATTCAATGAAAAACTTGTCCTGCCAACTGCCCTTTCAGATCAAGGAGATTCGGACAAGAAAACGCAGATTTCGCACAAACAACACACCCTTTTGCAATCAAACAAGAGAAAGAAAATCAAAAATGAAAAAGGAAGGAGAAATAAATTGGATCAGATGACCTCAAAGAACCAAATGAGAAGAGTCACAGACTTCTAATGTCCTTCACTATAGTTCTCGCTCAGTCAGATAGGAGAGAAGAAAGCAGGGGATCGATTTCAAGCTCTCAACAACAAAAACTCAAAAATAATGAAGAAGGGAATAAAATCTAAACAACAAGGTGTTTACTTCTCAGGAGGAAGCATGTCAAAGGTCAAAGGAAGAATCATTGAATCACAAAGCAGCTCAGCAAGTGAAAAAACAGGGTTTGGACCTCCAAAAAATACAATTTTTGAAGAAATTTTGTGCAAAAAGGGGCTAGCGCTTTGGTGTAAGGGACACCAGGGTGTTATAACACTCTATCCAACACCTTTAGGGAGTGTTGGTGCTCTGCTAACATGGGCACAAGGGCGCCAGGCTCAAAAAACTCATAAAAATGTCAAAAAACCCAAAATTTTAATCAAATTTTGACAATCAAGTTGAGTGTGATGGGGTAAAGAGTCAATCAGAAAGTGAAATTAGAGATGAATGAGTGAACAAGGTCGAGAAACAATCAAAGGGTAATACAAGGTCTATGAGGAAAAATAAAAACCAAAAGTTTCGATTCGATTCCCTAGTGGAGTCGCCAGTTTCTGTTGAAGGAAAATCTCCCTACGGACAGGTAGATCTCCTCAAAGAGATAGACTCTTAACTCTAAGACAGAAAGTGCTTATCATGGTCACTGACTTCCTTTTATATCTAGGTGGACTAGTGTGTGAGGAGGAAGGATAAAAGAAGTACCTTTTGCCATTGTTTGTCCCTGCATGCTCCAAGTTGAGCTCCAATCTTTCGCTCCTCGATAAGCCCTATAGACAAACAAAGTACGACTACTTCCTACTCTATCAAGATTAGTCCGAAATAGGTCTATCTACTAAAGAGAAAAATTCATGTGAGATTGAACATGAATTAGAAAGAAACAGACCAAGCAAATTATATTAATGAGGACAAAACATTGCTTACAGTCGTAGATGAATTGCAGCAGTTTCATCAAGTCCTCCTTGTCTACCCCTTGCTCAAAAGATCCACGATCCAAATGACAATAGCTTCACCGATTTCTCCCCATGAGATCATAGGTCTCTTTCTTCCAAAATATCTTTGTTCCAACACCACTTATAAGATCATAAGTTTGGTGTGATTCTCCCTTTTCAGTCCTCTTTCACCATGAGAAAGCTTGCTTATATAGCCTTGGAGAGGCTCAACAACTTGAGATATCCTTGGGGTGAGTTGAGGATTTTCCTCCTCCAGTTATATATCTACCCTAATATCATGGCTTGATTGAGAATTCGAACCCAACTTCCTTCTAAGAATGAAAATATCCTTCCCCCATTCTTCTCAACAAATCAACTGCTGCCTAAAATAGGTAGTGCTCCCTCAAAAGGGCACTCAGAGCGCTATAACGCTCCCTAGTAGTGTATAGGGGAGCGCTAGCACTCCTGAGGGTAGGATCTCTCCTGCAAAAGGGTTGAAGAGTGTTATAACGCTCCCTGATGGCTTATGGGGGGGCTCCAGCACTCCTGAGATAGTTATAAGGGAGCGCTCCCCTCCAAAAACTTAGTTTTTTGAGTGTTTTCAGATGGAAAAAGGTTCATGAGCCCAATTAACCTTTCCTCCTCTTCTAAATCAAGTGTTTTACATGTGCCAATTTTCCTCCTGATGTCGTTTACAGGCACGACATAGGCATCATGGCAATATTCTTTCCTTGACACTTGCGACACTTGTAAGCAAAATGTGACACTTGCGACCTTTGTAATGACGACACTTGAGACACTATCAAAGTGAGTATTTTTTATGTGTAATAAGGGGTAGGATTTGTAGATAGTGGAAGTTATAAGGGTAGTTTGTAGGTTTCGGGGACGAAGGGGAGAAATTAGGGTTTGGACAATTTGTGAACCCGCCAACCCGGGAACCCGCCAACTCGTCGTTGAAAAAGATCGAAAATTGGCTAAGTGTTGTAAAGTGATCAATCTTACTCAATATGGGAGAGATGGGATACTCAGGAGATCTGGGAGTCCAATGGTCAAACTGTATATCACGGAACTTTTGGGTGTGAATTGTATATCATGGAACTTTGGATATGAAATCTTGAACCCGCCAACTCGGGAACCAACGAACGTAAAAATGGTTAAGTATAGAATGATACGGTGATCGGTCAGACTCATGATATGGAAGTATGAATGGAAATGAGAACCTGCAAGTCCGCCAACCCGCGCACTTAGACATTTTTAGAAAAACAACTAAGTATAGTAACTAGAAATGGAAAATAGAAGGGAGAAAAGAACTGGGGAATTTGGGTAAGTATAGAAGAGGGAAAATAAATGGATAAAATAAAACGAGAAAATAGAAAAGGGGAGGGAAATTTCAGAAGCGGGAATTGATCTCAAAAACTTCAAGTTTAAAACAAGGTGATTTTCTGTCAAAATAATATCCATGGTTTAACATAAATGGTACCACCAAATATTTCCCAACCTCAAAGTTAAGGAGACAACAGTAAGGTATGCAATACAAATAAAAACCATGACATGGTAAATTTCAAGAAACACTTGCAATGCATGTTCAAGTAGAATCACAAAAACAAAATTGAAGACTTGGGTTTGAAACTTCTCAAAAGAAAACTAACATACATGCATAGGAAAACCCATGAGCCTCTTTCTGAATTTTGTTCAAGGTTTCAAATTTGAATGTGTACAAACGAGACTATTATAGAGTCTGTATAAAAAAGAGCAGAAAAGAAGCTACACCGAGCCAAAACAAATTATATACAATGAACTCACATAGTCAAGAGATAATAATTTTGGGATGAGGGTAAATGCTAGAGTGACAAGAAATGGGAATATTTATTTTTCAAATAACAAAAACGAGCTCTTGAAGAAAAAAAGAACAAGCATACTCATTATCAGTCAGGCAGATCTATTCCAAAACTATTTGTTGCAAATAGAAAGGTGCATTCGATGGGTACAAGCTAGAATAGCATACCTTCCTTTGGCTCCTAAATTTATCTAAAAAACAAGTCTACAATTAACACGACCACCATGATTGAGATTTGGAATAGGGGCATCACTTACCAATGAAAAACCAAAATGAAATGTCAAAACCCCAGCGAAAGGTGGTATACCTCAATGGATGAATTCCCTCATCGCATGCATTGAATGCATAGGGTGTCACATTCTCCAAAAATTGATATCACATTAACTTTCCAATCCATCTGGGATTCCACTATTACCATCAACCAATCATAATCCTGAGATATTTCCAAATATGAAAATGTTCACATGCCATATAACTACGTCAACAGACACATAACACTTCCAACCCAAATGACGACCCAACTTTACATCAACCTCATTAATCAAACGTTTGTTAAAAAACACATTCAATAAAAACAATCGATGTGATGGGTATATGCATATCAATCTAAGTTATTAAAGCAAGGTTCAAGTAATGGAATGAAATATATGATGTCAATGTTGAGCTCATATAATATACCATATGCAATATGTTAAAAATAATTTTCAACCTTTTAACTTCAACGCACCACCCTTTCTCATATAGAACCAACAATTATTATATAGATGTGATGGCATTTAGAGTTATATAAAATAATTTATATATGGTGGACCATATAACTATACCATGCATAATTTTGCATAAATGAAATTGTCTTACCATGTAACTAGAAATCAACCCTTATGATAAACCTTGTTTAGACACACCAATGATAAGTGAGTGATAACCTTTGAAATGATTCATAATCTCTTATGTAATCCTCAATTAGCATTTATGAGTGGAATATGAGTAATATAAAAAATATTTTGCAATTTCAGAGGATCATTTTTCCTTCTGCAAAATAAAACTCATAATCAAACCAAAGAAGTAAGCATTATCATTGCACGAGTATTTGTTAACCGACCGACCCAGGCAGTTAAGTAGCTACAACTTTCTGAAAGAGGTATAAATAGAAAAGCACATGAAGGCTCAAATAGCTTCATGTGAGAGGTTGTATGTAACTGTGTTGTATTGTCATATCATATAATAAAGGATTGTTCTTTGGGATCTCATTACTTGTGTATGTATTTATCTATGTCTATGTGTGTGCATGTATATCTATGATGTCTATGTAACGATCTACCAATAACTCTCCCTACTTTCCCTAGATTACAACATTGGTTCCATTCCCGATAGTACTGGACTTGGGCATGTAGAAATTTACATAAATTCTAACTCTACAAGACATACATGATTGGTGGGAGTGAAAAAATGAGAACTACAACAGGAACTACACAAGAAGGAATTACTTCTCACTAGCCAAAGCATGATCATGATTCTTTTTAAAGACACGCAAAATATTCCTTCAAGCTATCCCAGAATAACTATTTTAACACATTAACAAATCAGGTAATGCGTAATCTGACACCTGACGAGAAATTAGTCCTAAATTTGACGAACGGAGGAAGAAAAAATTTGCACAACTGGCTCGAAATAATCATTGAAGATTATATTTTAGAACAAGCCATTGAATATCGAACGTCTCTCAAAAAAAAATAAAAGAAAAATTTTACACCGAATTGCACGACAAATTTTTCTCCACGATTCTGACACTTCTTCATAAATTTCTCCTCGACAAGGGAGTCGGTGACATTGTCGAATATCGACCAAGACTAGGCATACCATTACCAAATAGTAACTTCCAAGAAAGAGACAAAAAGTGGGAAACATTTCTTGACGCAAAGTGCAAATATGAAAGAGAAGCCTAGGACTACTTCTTGAAGAAATAAACATGGCTAACACTATCGACTTAGAGTAAGTCGCGTCAACGATGGGGGGTCGGTCGAAACTATGAGATGACATAAAACAAGAAAACTTGAAGTAGTGTTTCCCAAGCCTAAATGTCATAAAGAGGGAAGAAATCCCATAAGAAACCTACAAATATCCATAAATTAGAACGGGATAAAAAGCAACAAAAAAGAGAAGAACTTTGTAACCATTGGAACAACAAAAATTCGAATAGAAATATGTTCAGGGAGGGTCAACCTAATAGAATGAATAAGAAGTCTGAGTCAGAAATAGATCGACCAGAGTTGGCAATAGCAGCAGCCTCGGGGACACACGACAAAAGTAGCGATGAACAGTTAAACATCCATCAACCGGACAACGAACCAGAAAGTATGGACTACGAAGAATTGGTACTAGATTTACACACTTCTCCTACACTGGAAACCAGCCCATAGATAAGAGAATTTATCCAACAGAGATTGCATATCGACGACCAATATGAAATATTATGGTACAGAATGGAAAACCAAGGAAACCTATGAGATGCACTAATTGTCGAGCCAAAGCAAAATGAAGTCGAAAATATGATTATCCAAATTAAGGATATCACCAAATCAACCCCTTGCCACATCTAATATCAAGAGAATAAATTAATTATAGTTGGGAAGTGACACAACCTTTGGAATGATGGTTAGTCAAATATAAAGATCAAATCTTTGAAACCGAGGATGCATTTTCCATACTCAAGAAGAAACAATTGTTCCTTGAGTACCATCCATTATCGAATGCAAAAAAAAAAAACCTACCAAAGGATTCGATAGCTTAGTCAAAAGTTGTCATATCTCAAATACCAAGAAAACTGAGCATTCCTAACAAAAAATTCAAAATGGGATTTAACCACATCCTGATTTATCAAGGAGAGGAGAACCCAAAATGTCATTGTTTCACGTGTGAAAATTTTTGGGATGCAGCTAATATTATAGATGAAGATAAGCAAATGGCACAATTCAAATTTTCTTTGCAGCATTGTGCCTTAACATGGTTCATGAACTACTTGGAAAATCAAACTCGCTCAAAAGCATAAATAAAGAATAACTTCCTAGCATTCTTTAAAATTTAGGATGTCACACATTTGGCGGAACAAAAGTTAAAAGAAATAAAGCAAAGACTGGGTGAGTTGATAAGAGATTCAAAGACATCCTAAGTCAAATCCCGACAATAATTGATCAGAACTTGTTGGTCCAGTGGTATGTAGTCAGGATACTGCCAATAATTCATTCTCAGCTACGCTTATACGAGATAACCAACTATGAAGATGTGCTACAGAAAGCACAGTGATTCGATTCATATGATGATGGCTCATCAACTTCCTCGACGATTGATAGACTTGAAGAGAAAATAGAACATTTGCAACAAACAATCAAAAATCTATCTATATGATGGAATGAAGTACGGTGCACTACATGCCTTGGGGAAGGAACTACAAAGGATAATTTTCCCCTCAATGATCGCACACCAACATCAGATGTCCATTGAATACAAGCTCAAAAATAGTGTAACATATGTGAATGCCTAATTGATCACAGCGTAGAAGATTGTCCACATAATCTGAAAAACACAAAATGGTTTCATATCTGTGAAGCTTCTAATCACCAAACATCAAAATTCCATTTAGACGCTCAGAATCAGAATAATCTACGAACAGTCTACCACACAAAAAACATTGATCAAGTAATCAACTATGGTCGAAGAGATGACTACTATGGTCGTGGTCGAGGTTGAGGAGGACGATGTGGATTCGGTGGTCGAGGTCAAGGTCGTGGATGACCGTGTTATTTCAACTATTGGAAAGATGATCACATCATACCAGATTTCCTTGTAAAATATATAATTGATTTGAAAATTTTCAATATATGCAGCATTGGAGATCACTCTTTATAAGATTGCTTGATAGTACTCGACAGGATCATACCAAGAAAAAATGTGAATCTACTACACGCAGTATCCAAGGAGGAGGTGATGAACTCAAAAAACTTACATATTGTTACAAGGTTGGGTGCAGGACGAGATATTCCCAATCCACTGCGAAATTACCAAAGAAAGAAATCCAGTATCTTCCAAACCCAGACAATGAAGATAAAATCATGAGAGAAGCTCTTAATTTCTTCAAGAACTCCACAAAAGATCAACAAAACTCAAGAATTCGAAATGAAGACACCATCCAAGAATTTTTGCAACTCCTCAAAGAAAAACACTCAATAGGAAGACTGTTGGACCTATTCAACATATTACGTGAATACAAAGACGGTCAGAGACTGACCAAGGATGAAAATCACCTATCTTAAAACAATAAATATTATGATCCACAAGTCTACTTGGATATTGAAGGAATGATGGTCAATCAGGTAGTCATTGACTTTGGATCTCAAGTAAATATTTTTCCACAAGAAACATGGATATGAATGGGTCAACGCAGCTTAGCGCCCACACTAAACTATCTTAAATTATTCGATCAAAGATTAATATAACCAATTGGAATATTGAAAAATGTAGACACTCAAATTATGGGAATATTGACTTCGGTCAACTTCGAAGTTATTGACCTTTTCAAAGGAATGCCAACATATGCAGCTCTTTTCGGTCGACCTTGGGGTCGACGAATGAAAGAAACTATCTCACTTGAAAGAGATATAATTAAATTGAATGGAAGTGCGAGAAAAATAATCATTCTCCTAGATCCAAAGAAAATAAAACCATGGATGGAGTCATGGGATGAAGATCAAGAAGCCAAGTGCCTATATCAAATAAGCAACAAACAAAAATATTATATAGAACTGACCACAGAAGGAAAATTTTTGATAGAATCTCCCATGTCAATCTGGCATAATTTTGACTCTGCTTTATATAACTGGAAAAATGAGAATTACGTAGCACATGCAAAAGACTACTGGTCTATTGAAATTATTCCAAAATATCATCTTAGGACGTGCTACTCGATCCAGGTTGTACCAAAAGTATGTGAAAAAATAACTCGACAAACTCCCACCCTTATATCGACCAACAATCAAATAAGCAAACCCTTATGATACAGTGAACAATATGCCTGTTTGACCCATGTCGAAGAGGTGACAAAATCAATAGGAGAGAAAGGGAGGATGCAGAGCCTTGTGGAAACCTTCATAGGACAAGATGCAAGATGGTGGTAAACACATTCACCCATATTACAAACATGGATGACTATGTCGACGTACTTTTTCAAACGATTCAGAGACAAGAAATTATCCAAAGATGCAGATATTCCCACCTTCAGAATTGGCTACAATCCAGTAGAGCATATTCAACATTGTGAAAGAAAGAAGTGAAAAATAAGATATAAAGATGAAAGGGTATGGTCCCATATGTTTCCAAGTACGTCAGATGAAATACCAAACAAACGGTATAAGATTGAAGAATCTTGCGACCATACATCAAACTAAGATAAAATCAAAGAAA
>JZKD02S0136865.1:257831-291463 GCA_000966675.3 Picea glauca
ACTAAGTATAGTAACTAGAAATGGAAAATAGAAGGGAGAAAAGAACTGGGGAATTTGGGTAAGTATAGAAGAGGGAAAATAAATGGATAAAATAAAACGAGAAAATAGAAAAGGGGAGGGAAATTTCAGAAGCGGGAATTGATCTCAAAAACTTCAAGTTTAAAACAAGGTGATTTTCTGTCAAAATAATATCCATGGTTTAACATAAATGGTACCACCAAATATTTCCCAACCTCAAAGTTAAGGAGACAACAGTAAGGTATGCAATACAAATAAAAACCATGACATGGTAAATTTCAAGAAACACTTGCAATGCATGTTCAAGTAGAATCACAAAAACAAAATTGAAGACTTGGGTTTGAAACTTCTCAAAAGAAAACTAACATACATGCATAGGAAAACCCATGAGCCTCTTTCTGAATTTTGTTCAAGGTTTCAAATTTGAATGTGTACAAACGAGACTATTATAGAGTCTGTATAAAAAAGAGCAGAAAAGAAGCTACACCGAGCCAAAACAAATTATATACAATGAACTCACATAGTCAAGAGATAATAATTTTGGGATGAGGGTAAATGCTAGAGTGACAAGAAATGGGAATATTTATTTTTCAAATAACAAAAACGAGCTCTTGAAGAAAAAAAGAACAAGCATACTCATTATCAGTCAGGCAGATCTATTCCAAAACTATTTGTTGCAAATAGAAAGGTGCATTCGATGGGTACAAGCTAGAATAGCATACCTTCCTTTGGCTCCTAAATTTATCTAAAAAACAAGTCTACAATTAACACGACCACCATGATTGAGATTTGGAATAGGGGCATCACTTACCAATGAAAAACCAAAATGAAATGTCAAAACCCCAGCGAAAGGTGGTATACCTCAATGGATGAATTCCCTCATCGCATGCATTGAATGCATAGGGTGTCACATTCTCCAAAAATTGATATCACATTAACTTTCCAATCCATCTGGGATTCCACTATTACCATCAACCAATCATAATCCTGAGATATTTCCAAATATGAAAATGTTCACATGCCATATAACTACGTCAACAGACACATAACACTTCCAACCCAAATGACGACCCAACTTTACATCAACCTCATTAATCAAACGTTTGTTAAAAAACACATTCAATAAAAACAATCGATGTGATGGGTATATGCATATCAATCTAAGTTATTAAAGCAAGGTTCAAGTAATGGAATGAAATATATGATGTCAATGTTGAGCTCATATAATATACCATATGCAATATGTTAAAAATAATTTTCAACCTTTTAACTTCAACGCACCACCCTTTCTCATATAGAACCAACAATTATTATATAGATGTGATGGCATTTAGAGTTATATAAAATAATTTATATATGGTGGACCATATAACTATACCATGCATAATTTTGCATAAATGAAATTGTCTTACCATGTAACTAGAAATCAACCCTTATGATAAACCTTGTTTAGACACACCAATGATAAGTGAGTGATAACCTTTGAAATGATTCATAATCTCTTATGTAATCCTCAATTAGCATTTATGAGTGGAATATGAGTAATATAAAAAATATTTTGCAATTTCAGAGGATCATTTTTCCTTCTGCAAAATAAAACTCATAATCAAACCAAAGAAGTAAGCATTATCATTGCACGAGTATTTGTTAACCGACCGACCCAGGCAGTTAAGTAGCTACAACTTTCTGAAAGAGGTATAAATAGAAAAGCACATGAAGGCTCAAATAGCTTCATGTGAGAGGTTGTATGTAACTGTGTTGTATTGTCATATCATATAATAAAGGATTGTTCTTTGGGATCTCATTACTTGTGTATGTATTTATCTATGTCTATGTGTGTGCATGTATATCTATGATGTCTATGTAACGATCTACCAATAACTCTCCCTACTTTCCCTAGATTACAACATTGGTTCCATTCCCGATAGTACTGGACTTGGGCATGTAGAAATTTACATAAATTCTAACTCTACAAGACATACATGATTGGTGGGAGTGAAAAAATGAGAACTACAACAGGAACTACACAAGAAGGAATTACTTCTCACTAGCCAAAGCATGATCATGATTCTTTTTAAAGACACGCAAAATATTCCTTCAAGCTATCCCAGAATAACTATTTTAACACATTAACAAATCAGGTAATGCGTAATCTGACACCTGACGAGAAATTAGTCCTAAATTTGACGAACGGAGGAAGAAAAAATTTGCACAACTGGCTCGAAATAATCATTGAAGATTATATTTTAGAACAAGCCATTGAATATCGAACGTCTCTCAAAAAAAAATAAAAGAAAAATTTTACACCGAATTGCACGACAAATTTTTCTCCACGATTCTGACACTTCTTCATAAATTTCTCCTCGACAAGGGAGTCGGTGACATTGTCGAATATCGACCAAGACTAGGCATACCATTACCAAATAGTAACTTCCAAGAAAGAGACAAAAAGTGGGAAACATTTCTTGACGCAAAGTGCAAATATGAAAGAGAAGCCTAGGACTACTTCTTGAAGAAATAAACATGGCTAACACTATCGACTTAGAGTAAGTCGCGTCAACGATGGGGGGTCGGTCGAAACTATGAGATGACATAAAACAAGAAAACTTGAAGTAGTGTTTCCCAAGCCTAAATGTCATAAAGAGGGAAGAAATCCCATAAGAAACCTACAAATATCCATAAATTAGAACGGGATAAAAAGCAACAAAAAAGAGAAGAACTTTGTAACCATTGGAACAACAAAAATTCGAATAGAAATATGTTCAGGGAGGGTCAACCTAATAGAATGAATAAGAAGTCTGAGTCAGAAATAGATCGACCAGAGTTGGCAATAGCAGCAGCCTCGGGGACACACGACAAAAGTAGCGATGAACAGTTAAACATCCATCAACCGGACAACGAACCAGAAAGTATGGACTACGAAGAATTGGTACTAGATTTACACACTTCTCCTACACTGGAAACCAGCCCATAGATAAGAGAATTTATCCAACAGAGATTGCATATCGACGACCAATATGAAATATTATGGTACAGAATGGAAAACCAAGGAAACCTATGAGATGCACTAATTGTCGAGCCAAAGCAAAATGAAGTCGAAAATATGATTATCCAAATTAAGGATATCACCAAATCAACCCCTTGCCACATCTAATATCAAGAGAATAAATTAATTATAGTTGGGAAGTGACACAACCTTTGGAATGATGGTTAGTCAAATATAAAGATCAAATCTTTGAAACCGAGGATGCATTTTCCATACTCAAGAAGAAACAATTGTTCCTTGAGTACCATCCATTATCGAATGCAAAAAAAAAAAACCTACCAAAGGATTCGATAGCTTAGTCAAAAGTTGTCATATCTCAAATACCAAGAAAACTGAGCATTCCTAACAAAAAATTCAAAATGGGATTTAACCACATCCTGATTTATCAAGGAGAGGAGAACCCAAAATGTCATTGTTTCACGTGTGAAAATTTTTGGGATGCAGCTAATATTATAGATGAAGATAAGCAAATGGCACAATTCAAATTTTCTTTGCAGCATTGTGCCTTAACATGGTTCATGAACTACTTGGAAAATCAAACTCGCTCAAAAGCATAAATAAAGAATAACTTCCTAGCATTCTTTAAAATTTAGGATGTCACACATTTGGCGGAACAAAAGTTAAAAGAAATAAAGCAAAGACTGGGTGAGTTGATAAGAGATTCAAAGACATCCTAAGTCAAATCCCGACAATAATTGATCAGAACTTGTTGGTCCAGTGGTATGTAGTCAGGATACTGCCAATAATTCATTCTCAGCTACGCTTATACGAGATAACCAACTATGAAGATGTGCTACAGAAAGCACAGTGATTCGATTCATATGATGATGGCTCATCAACTTCCTCGACGATTGATAGACTTGAAGAGAAAATAGAACATTTGCAACAAACAATCAAAAATCTATCTATATGATGGAATGAAGTACGGTGCACTACATGCCTTGGGGAAGGAACTACAAAGGATAATTTTCCCCTCAATGATCGCACACCAACATCAGATGTCCATTGAATACAAGCTCAAAAATAGTGTAACATATGTGAATGCCTAATTGATCACAGCGTAGAAGATTGTCCACATAATCTGAAAAACACAAAATGGTTTCATATCTGTGAAGCTTCTAATCACCAAACATCAAAATTCCATTTAGACGCTCAGAATCAGAATAATCTACGAACAGTCTACCACACAAAAAACATTGATCAAGTAATCAACTATGGTCGAAGAGATGACTACTATGGTCGTGGTCGAGGTTGAGGAGGACGATGTGGATTCGGTGGTCGAGGTCAAGGTCGTGGATGACCGTGTTATTTCAACTATTGGAAAGATGATCACATCATACCAGATTTCCTTGTAAAATATATAATTGATTTGAAAATTTTCAATATATGCAGCATTGGAGATCACTCTTTATAAGATTGCTTGATAGTACTCGACAGGATCATACCAAGAAAAAATGTGAATCTACTACACGCAGTATCCAAGGAGGAGGTGATGAACTCAAAAAACTTACATATTGTTACAAGGTTGGGTGCAGGACGAGATATTCCCAATCCACTGCGAAATTACCAAAGAAAGAAATCCAGTATCTTCCAAACCCAGACAATGAAGATAAAATCATGAGAGAAGCTCTTAATTTCTTCAAGAACTCCACAAAAGATCAACAAAACTCAAGAATTCGAAATGAAGACACCATCCAAGAATTTTTGCAACTCCTCAAAGAAAAACACTCAATAGGAAGACTGTTGGACCTATTCAACATATTACGTGAATACAAAGACGGTCAGAGACTGACCAAGGATGAAAATCACCTATCTTAAAACAATAAATATTATGATCCACAAGTCTACTTGGATATTGAAGGAATGATGGTCAATCAGGTAGTCATTGACTTTGGATCTCAAGTAAATATTTTTCCACAAGAAACATGGATATGAATGGGTCAACGCAGCTTAGCGCCCACACTAAACTATCTTAAATTATTCGATCAAAGATTAATATAACCAATTGGAATATTGAAAAATGTAGACACTCAAATTATGGGAATATTGACTTCGGTCAACTTCGAAGTTATTGACCTTTTCAAAGGAATGCCAACATATGCAGCTCTTTTCGGTCGACCTTGGGGTCGACGAATGAAAGAAACTATCTCACTTGAAAGAGATATAATTAAATTGAATGGAAGTGCGAGAAAAATAATCATTCTCCTAGATCCAAAGAAAATAAAACCATGGATGGAGTCATGGGATGAAGATCAAGAAGCCAAGTGCCTATATCAAATAAGCAACAAACAAAAATATTATATAGAACTGACCACAGAAGGAAAATTTTTGATAGAATCTCCCATGTCAATCTGGCATAATTTTGACTCTGCTTTATATAACTGGAAAAATGAGAATTACGTAGCACATGCAAAAGACTACTGGTCTATTGAAATTATTCCAAAATATCATCTTAGGACGTGCTACTCGATCCAGGTTGTACCAAAAGTATGTGAAAAAATAACTCGACAAACTCCCACCCTTATATCGACCAACAATCAAATAAGCAAACCCTTATGATACAGTGAACAATATGCCTGTTTGACCCATGTCGAAGAGGTGACAAAATCAATAGGAGAGAAAGGGAGGATGCAGAGCCTTGTGGAAACCTTCATAGGACAAGATGCAAGATGGTGGTAAACACATTCACCCATATTACAAACATGGATGACTATGTCGACGTACTTTTTCAAACGATTCAGAGACAAGAAATTATCCAAAGATGCAGATATTCCCACCTTCAGAATTGGCTACAATCCAGTAGAGCATATTCAACATTGTGAAAGAAAGAAGTGAAAAATAAGATATAAAGATGAAAGGGTATGGTCCCATATGTTTCCAAGTACGTCAGATGAAATACCAAACAAACGGTATAAGATTGAAGAATCTTGCGACCATACATCAAACTAAGATAAAATCAAAGAAAATTTTGTGCAAGACTTTGAACTTAATCCAGAAGAGGAACACTTGAGAGATGCATCACATCAAATAAAAATATTTCTATAAAATCCTTCACTGATTGTACAAAAATAAAAAGAAAATATGTCGGTCGATTTAGGATCGACATCGACCTGCAATTTTGTGTTGGTAGAAGACAAAGAAATCTAGATTGCACATAGGATCGACATGGAAAATATAAAATGGCCAGGACAAAGCTTCCAATGGAAAAAAGACAACCCAACACTGGAAAATCATGTGAAGTCAGTATTAAATATATCCACAGAAAAAAAATAATACCAGGAGCAACCCAACTTCCCAAATATTTTTACAAAAAATGAAGAGGGAGAACACCACCTCGACGAAGAAAAACCACCAGAATGGATGGATGTGGAAATCAAAACAAAGGAATTTGACATATCAAATGATGATTGACCAAAAATGGTACGGATGGGTGACTATTGGTCCGATAAGCAAATATCTGACATAGCCAACCTACTAAAATAATATCAAGATTTTTTTGCACGCGACTACAAGCACTTGAAAGGACTTGTAGAGGAAATGGGGAAAATGAAGATTGAACTTATTCCAGGAGAAAAACCGATAAAAAAATGACCATACAAGTTAGCGCATTAGTATAAATCGATCGTTCATAAAGAGATCAAAGGGATGTTATAAGCAGGTATTATTTACCCTATTGACGAGGCAGAATGGGCAAGTCCCACGGTGGTGCAACCAAAGAAACATGATCCCAAAAAATTTAAGAATTTGTGTTGATTTCTAGGGACTCAACAAACAAACAGTGATAGATCCATTCCCCACCCCATTTCTTGATGAAATCACCAATGAAGTTGTTGGTCATGAATGCTATTCATTCATTGATGGGTTCTCAGGATATAACCAGGTGACAATGGCAAAAGAAGATAAAGAAAAAACAACATTTGTGTCAGAATTTGGATCTTTCACCTATAAAGTAATGCCATTTGGAATGAAGAACGTGCCAGCAGTTTTTTCAAGAATAGTGGTTAAATCATTTCAAGAGTATATCTATAAAACCATAGCATTATACTTCAACGATTGGACAATATATAGTCTATTAAAAAATCACATACAATGGCTTCGACTTATGCTAGAACACTGCAGGAAAATTCAACTATCACTAAATATCAAGAAATGTATATTTGCCACACCTATTGGAATCATGCTAGGACATGTGGTATGTAAAGACGGGGTAAAATTTGCCATGGCTAAGATTAAAATTATACTTGATCTAAAACCACCTATGAATCAAAAACAAATCAAAATTTTATTGGGACACACTAGATATTATAGGAAGTTTATACGCCACTACTTAGACATCAACTTACCAATTGATGATCTCTTACAAAAATATATTGAATTTAAATGGAGCCAATACTACCAGGAATCCTTCAAATTCTTAAAGAAGAAGTTGGTTGAAGCACCCATTCTAAAATTTCCATACCGGTCGAGAAAATTTCATGTCCATGTCGATGCATCCACTGTAGATGTTGGGTCGATATTATCAAAACCATACGACGACACAATGGATCATCCAAATGCATATGCAAGTCGAAAATTGAATAAGGCATAAAGAAATTATTCGACTATGGAACGGGAATCCCTATCAATGATATTTTCCCTCCAAAATTTTCGTCACTACTTACTTGCAAATCCCTTCATATTTTTTACAAACCATCAAGCACTGAAATAATTGGTCAATAAACCAGACCATCAAAAAAATATTTGTCGTTGGTTACTCTTATTTCAAGAATTTTGATTCAACATAATCATACGACTAGGGAAAAATAATGCCTGACCTGATCACCTATCACAATTAGAAACAAGATAAGACCCCATAGGAATCGATGATGATCTTTCTGATGCACGCTTATTTCGAGTCGAATTTGCCCCTAAATATTTATAAGGCATTGCCAACTTACTAGAAGAAGGCAAGGCCCCAGAGGATCTCCCAACAAACAAAAAGAAAGTTCTAACCCTAAAATATGCACCTTTCACAATTATCAACGGATATTTATACAAAATGGGAATGGATGATGTTTCAAGAAGATGTGTTCCAGAACATGAAAGGGGGGATATAATAAATGAATCCCATGTAGGAGCAATCGGGGGAAATTTTCAGGCTGACGCGACAGCCAGAAAGGTACTGCAAGCAGGCCTCTGGTGGTCAACTCTGCATAAAGACTGTCAAGATCAAGTAAGAAAATGTGATAGTTGTCATAGGCTTGGACAACCTTTGTGGAAAAGTGAAATTCTACTAAGTTCAATAAACTCCAATCGAGCCTTAGAAATTTGGGCTATTGAATTTTTTGGTCCATTTCCACAAAGGGAAAGAAGAAATGGTGCCAAGTATATCATTACTGCAGTCGAATACGTCACCAAGTGGGAAGAAGTTGAGCAAGCCAAATCTTGTACTAAAGAGGTAGCATCAAAATTTATCTACGAGAATATAATTACAAGGTTTGGTTGTCCTTTGACATTAATAAGCGACCAAGGAACTCATTTTGTGAATGAAACAATTAAGTCCTATTGGAAAAAAAATTAATCAAGCATATAAAAATGACAGCTTATCACCCACAAGCAAATGGGGCAGTCGAATCATTTAACAAAACATTATACAAAGGACTCACAAATACTTGTGGCATAAACAAAGATGATTGGGACGACAAGATTCCTACAATCCTTTGGGTATATTGATCAACATTCAAATGATTGACTAGGCAAACTCCATTCAAACTCGTCTATGGACAAGAATTTGTTATCCCATTACAATTTTGGACAAATTCCGATAGGGTTGTTGTTGTAGCCAAATTTGATGAAAGAAAAAGTTAAAATGATTGATTGTACCAGTTAAACAAGATGGAAGAAGAAATATTAATAGAAATACATCACCAAGAGGTTTAGAAGCAACAATAGAAAGCATGGCACGATCGACACATAAAGAAAAAAGACATAAAAGATGGGGATTTAGTCTTATTATACGACAGTCGCATAAAAGGAAAACCTAGAAAGTTAGACACAACATGGCTTGGGCCTTATCTTGTAGAAGATATTCGACCGACCGAAGTGGTCCAACTAAGAACATTATTGGGGAAATCATTTAAGAAAATAATTAATGGTGTTCATCTAAAGAAGTATCAGTTATAAAATAAAATAACCCTGTTGAAAAAATATAGCAGGGAATTGCCAACAGAAGCCGACTAAATTGATTAATCATACTTATGAGAAATAAACCTTGCTTAAATTTAATAAAAATAAAACAGTTGGACAAATTCAGGTATAGGAAACTGAAAAATTAAAGTATTTAAAGGACATCCATAGCACTAAAGAAAAGAATCAATAAAGTAGAATGGAGAGATAAAGTATCCCATGGTCAAGACCGACACAAAAGTAGGAAGTGTCAAACACACCTACCACACTTAGAGGGGGGGTGAATGAGTGTGGGGCTCTTTTTCCCAAAACTTCCCTCTTACACAAAACTCATTAGTTAGCATTCAACATTTTACTCATTACTCATTGCTGTCATTTATAACCAGTTAGATTTGAACACATATCATAAACATATATCAACAATATATCATTAACAAGTCATCATCACAAGGAACACAAAGAACACAAGATGTATGTACAATTTTCTTTTTATTATGGACTACAATCCTTGGGGTTTTTCAGCAACAACTGAATAGAGTACAACTCTACAAGAGCACCAGATCTATCATGCAAGACTCATCTTACACACTCAGCACCAACTTAGATGAGGCAACAATCCTCAACAGATATCAATCTGCAACAGGTACGTGACCTATTGGTAGTGCAGCATGCGTATGTACGTGCTCTACCAATAGTACAGCCCGCGTGTATACACGCCCAAACAGTACTACAACCTGTGTATATCTTCTGAGCTATTAGGTTTTGTCCTTCAATACCAACTTAGATCCTCTGCAACCAATTCATCGTTCTCTTTTGTTTCTCACTGTCCAAACTGACCACCAACCAGTCACAACACATCCAAGCTCTCCAATAGCTTATTCATGCTCCACAACCAATCAATATGTATGCTACTCAATCATGCATAAGAAATCAACATACTATAGCCATCATATCATTACTGAACCATAAGAGTGTTGCTCACTCCATCAACCAACATAAACCTCATCATAGCAACCATACCAAGAATGCCCTAAGCATTCACAACACAACAAGCAATACTATCCATCAAGACAATAATGTAACCATACCAGAGTCTTAGTGGAAAGTTTGAGCCCATAGAATGCAGATATGGAACCTACTTCAATCTTCAAGAGCCTGTCATCAGCTCAAGCACCAATCTCTATCACTTTATCCATTGTATGTGCCATGTCTTCATACAGCCCTCATATGTATGCTCCATGGCCCATTATAGCCCGCGTACACCTTAGAAACTAGGGTTTCTGAAGCTCCAAGATTTTTTCCGTAAAGATATCTAGCATTGACGAAACTTTGATGCATCCATGAGATCCTCCTGACGCTCTCTTTCTCAGAATAGATCTTCAATCATGCTCAAGAGATCCACACCAAAGATGCTCTCATAAGAATCTCTCACAAGAAGTTCTCCATCAATACTTCAAAAGATATTCTCACAAGAAGCTCTCCATTGATCCACAAAAATATGTATTACAAGAGACTATTGTTATCTTATTTATACTTTCATCCTCTAGGTCACTTAAACCATTTCTAGGTCACTTAACCTATTTTCCTTATTTTAGGGTTAACCACTTTCCATAAATAGAAATTTCTCCAATACTTTATCATTTAAATATTCCTTCTTGATTTTGTCACTTCTCTTTATTATTTAAATAATCCACCTTGAGTTTGTCACTTTACTTTATCATTTAAATAATGATTTCTTCTTTTAAAGAACTTTGACTTCTTTGACCTTTTGGGGCTTCAAGCCAACATGTGAGGGTCCTTCAACTTCGTAAGGTCATAACTCTCAAACCGTGAGGAGTTATGTGACATTCCACATACCACCGGAAATGGTAGGAAAAGAACTATCCATCTAGGATAGTTTCACCAACAAATTCATTGATCTCCATCTCATTATTCCACATACAAGCATGGGTCCTCCAACCGCTCTTCTAGGATAACTCAATCCGCAAAGTGTCTTCCCGTGAGGGCTTTCACCATAAGGGGACAACTTTAGAGTTCATCCATTTGTGTACCTTATCAACCATGATAAGACTATAATGATTCATCTTTGCATCAATCCACCACTGCATCATATACATCAACTATGCATTATGTATCAATGACAACTCATTGATTCATCTTCATCATATCAATGACAACTCATTGATCAATCTTCATCAATTGGTTTCCACTTGACATCTATCATTCTCATCAAGGACAATTCATCATATCAATGGCAACCCATTGATCAATATTCATCGATTGGTTTCCACTTGACATCTATCATTCTTATCAAGGACAATACATATACATTGTTCATCAATCATCAATCAATCAATCCATCACTTGACATCAATTAATCAAACCATTGGCATCAATGACAACATGATCCAACAGGAAGTTCATCCATTTGAGGCATTAGATCAACAGGAAGACATCTTGTGGATAGCTAAGACACATCAAGTTGAGGTTTTCAAGAATACTAAGGAAGCATAACCATAAAGTGACATACCAGGCATAAAAATGGAAAGATTAGATAATTTTCAAACTGAGAGGCCCTTTCCTAAGGTAAATCATATTTATTCTAAGCAGATTAACACAAAAGGGCCATATCTCTAGGAAAAAGAAGATATGAAGGTGCAAAAAAATCAACAAGAGGAGGCGGAAAAAGAAAAAACAAGTGAACAAAGCCTTTTGATGACACAACAGATGGTAACAAAAGATGGTCAATTGTCAAAATATGCAGATAAAAGAAATAAAAAGAAGCCACCCATGACTACTATCAGAATGACTAGAACAACTACTCCATCAAGTTCCTTGGTTGAGGCCTCATTCGACTGGACCAATATTTCTAATAAACACTTATTTGACTTACATGGATCCATTTCGAAAGAATCACCAAGGAGATGGAAGAAGGTGCTCAAAGAAGGAAGTCGGGTCGAGAGACAAAAGCAAGAGAAAAAGAACATATTGGAGGAATGTAGAGAAGCATTCATGTTGCATGAGAGGATAGATCAGATACCAGAAGCACAGAACCCCTTAGAAGGATTTAAATATATAATCGACAGAATGATCAAAACTAGTACATACTACCAATATCAAGTAGTGGCTCTAAAAAAAGAAAAAGAAGAAGTTGAACAACAACGCGACTTAGCATCCAAGGAAATTCAAACAACTCGAGAGCAGATGGACACAGCCTTAAAAATAGAAAGGAATAATCTAAAAGGATTCAAACAAAACATAGATAAATTAACCAAACAAGCTAGCACATTGAATTATGTGGTAAGTGAATGGCCGATTGTTATAGCCCTAAAATGCCCTAGTCATGCATACATGGCATTGGCCCTCTTACTTGCATAATTTTCCAAAACACGGTTGAGGAACTCTATTTAAAAAACCATTTTTTAGAGCATATATGCACCCTGCTGGACTAATTCCCACGTACATATGTGTCTTGCATGTTAGACAGCCCGCGTGCATACGCAGTTTCACTTAAACATCCCGCGTATGCCTCCAAAAGTTGCAAAAATTAAAAAGTTGCAAGGACTTAGGTAGAGTTGTGGGATGTTGGAGGTTTCCTAACCATCTTACCGGTTATATCCCATCCCAAAACCAAATAAATATCCCTTTTTAGCCATATAAAAGGATGTGTTGCAGTCTCATTCTAGATCCAAGAAAGAGAGAAGCGAAACTATTCCCAATTCCCCTTCCTTTTTTTTCCCAAACATTTGCAACCTTTTGTGAGTTATTGCCTCAGCATTCCCTCTTAAGCCCCTTTTTCTTCCATTCAATCCATTCCCTTCCCTAGAGGTGATCAGTATATTGTGAGAAGAGGCTTATTGAAGGTGAACATGGAGCATTGTCAAGAGGAGCCCGGACCAGGTTCACGGTGCATTGGCCTGCAAGGATTGTAAGCTTCAATCTTTGATTAATGAAATAAAACAATCTCTTTTCCCTGTCCCAAATGATGTTGTTTTATGTATTTACTTTGATTTATACATAACAATTGATATCTAACCCTAATTTATGAATAGAAATAGCATGCTTGTAGCCCTATTTGCCTAGTTTTGAATGCAAGTCAGCTTTGGGAGGAGACTTGCAGTCTTAGGAATCTACAAAGCTTGAGGAGATCATCATGAAACGTTGGATAAAAGGTATGGTTACCGATCTTCTTTCCCACTGCTTTATGTTCATACATTTTGGTATGTTTGGGGTAGTGTATAAATTAGATTGAATTTTAGGGATTCTTTTGCTCTATCTATACTCCAAACCTTGGTATAGTTATAGGGGAATTTTCCCACCTATAGAATTGGCGACTCCACTAGGGAAGGTCTCTAGGGTTTCTAGGGAGGTTTTTGGTTAGATTTGATTTTCAGTTTCTTTCTGAGTTTTCTGAGTGTTCTGAGTCAGGTTGGGTCTCTAGTCACCTTACAGGTTCCTACCAGCATCCCTTTCCCAAGTTGTCTGTCCAAACTTTTTCATTTTTTAAAAAAATTTACAAAGGTGTACGCACCCTGTTCTCTATACAACACGTGTACATAAGTGGTCTAAGTATATACAACACACGTGCATACGAAGGTTGGTCGTGCACAACATGCGTCTCCGTTGTTTTGAATAATTTTTAAATATTTTCCTTTGCCTACAGGAAACTTGTGGTTCTCAGGTCTTCCTAAGTTCCAGAATCCTTTGTTGTTTGGGGTTTAGATAGTTTGCATGCTCAGATTGTTTATGAAATACAGAAAAGAAAACCTCTGGTCTCTCTTGGTTTCCAAGCATTTTTAGCTTATTTTTAGCT
This sequence comes from Picea glauca, assembly GCA_000966675.3. Taxonomy (NCBI): domain Eukaryota; kingdom Viridiplantae; phylum Streptophyta; class Pinopsida; order Pinales; family Pinaceae; genus Picea; species Picea glauca. The sequence goes on from JZKD02S0136865.1 coordinate 271,874, forward strand.
TGAATTTTAAGAAAAATGAGTTGCATCTTGGGGGGGCCATGAATCGTGTATTCCGCAGTCTCTTTTAGCATCTTTTGTTTATTATAATTTGATTGGAAGGAAATATATAAAACAAAAAAAAAAAAAAAAAATAGGTTTTTAGGTCTCTTTCTTTCTTTGCATTTGCTTTGCATTGTTATTTGAAAAAGAAAAAGAAATTAACATACAGTTTTGTTTTCTTCTCATATTGAAATCATTTCAAAAGAAAAATAAGAAAGTAATTTGTAGAATTAGAGTAAAGTCTTCTTTGCCAGTGTTCTAATTAGTTTATTTTTCACAAGGGTCTAAAACAACATAAGTTGCACTTTCGTTCCTTGAGTAAGAAAATCCCCTAAAATGAACGTCTTAATCTAATATACATTAGTAACACTTTTTCTAGGGTTCACCAATAACTTAGGCTAGGGAATTGGATTAGGTGTGGAGAGGTAAACTCTCCAAGGCCAACCAAAACTTAACTTAGGTGTATGTACTAGGGTGTGAAAAATCCACTTTGTAATTACTCAATCCAAGAAGCTCCTCTCAGACATGAGTCAAAAACGAGGCCACATAGAGGATGGTCACAGAGATATCCACTCCTGATCCTGACAAAATGTTTGGGAGAGTGTGTATTGGGGGTGAATCCTATAGCATTATTGGCCCGACTTGTGTCAGACCTCTGAGACACTTGGATCTGTCTAAGGTACTCTAAGAGTGATTATGGCCCTGTTGCATTTCAGGCCTCGAGAGGATCTTCAGGCTTAGTTACCATGCCCATACACGCACCCGGCTATAGATTATCCCCCCTGGTTGTTGATTACAAGTTGGTGGCCTAGTTTCCATTATATAAGTTGATACACAGCTAACTGTGAGGGGTGTATCACGGTACCTGAGGTAGACTATGTACTCTATGGGCGACACCCAAAGGGACTGTCGATCGAAGGTATGGGTAATTGTTTCTCCTGGATAGTCGTATGCCTTTGTGAATGCTTTGGATGATCAGGACTTCATCTCCCTGGGTCAGAAGCGTTCAGAAGGGTAGTTTTTTTGGCTTGTATCTTTTTAGGATTTTCTTCTTAGTGGTGTGCTTTGTGCTCCCTATTTTCCCATAGCGAGTTAGTCAGTCATTTCTTTGGGTCTCTGACCTAAGGTTGTAGACCGCCCACTCCATCGGTCATGAGGAATTTTGGTCTTTCTCTTAGAAACGTGGAGCCTCCTCTTTATAGGGGTTGTTTTGTATACCATCGGTTCGCTAGAGTCAGTGTGTGAGACTTTTATGAACTTGAACGATCTCGCAAGGGAAGAACCTGTGCATAAGATATTCATGTAAAAATTTCTTGATGATACCAACCAAGGAACCCATTTGCAAGGGGATTCTTGTGCTTTTCCTTTCTTCGGAAACATTGGTGTCCCTTTAATGGCCACTTTGTACATTCCTGGGTTGAATGTGGAACTACCGGTTTGGTTGGGTACCATTCCAAATGTCCCGAATGCTCTTGACGCTTCTCATTTAAGCACATTATGTCATGGGCATCATGTTGATGTTCCTTCATCAGCAAATTATTCTCCTTCTCCTTCTCCCTTCTCTGGTGAAAGTCCAGCTACTAGTAACCGGAGGTCTAAACAAAATAGAAAGAGGAAGAATAGGAAGAAGAAATCACCAACCTTTGTGAGTCATGTTGAAGATAGGTCGTCAACCTCTGCCAGACATGTTGAAGACTAACACCCAGCCTCTACAACTCATGTTGGGGGAAAACAACCAACCTCTGCTAGTCATGTTGGAGAGTTGTCGTCAACCTATGCAAGTCATGTTGAAAACAAAAAACTATCCTCTGCAAGTCATGCTAGGGGCACGAATCCAGTCACTGCTAGTCATACTGGAGATAGGTCTATAGCCTCTACGAGTCATGTTATCGACTGACACCCAACCTATGCTAGTCATGTTGGAGAGATTTCAACAACCTCTGCAAGTCATGTTGAGGACAAGCAACCAGCCATTGCTAGTCATGTTGGGGGCATTGATTTCGTTGCGAAACCTAGACAAATAGGATGTAAGCCTAAGTTCCCTTGTAATATTTTCAAGGGAGATCACCTTACTTATCAATTCCCTGGCCTTCAAGAGGCACAAAGATTGTGGTCCCTATCTGTAATCTCTTCTGATTATGAGTCTTCTAAGGTTTCCTCACAGATTTTCCAACCATTGGATGATGAAGAAATCGTGTTGATGAAATCTTTAGCTGATCCCACTCCTCTTTTGGGGGGTGATGTGCCTTTAGACCATGTTGTCTTGTAGCCTATTTAGCTAGTGGTCATGTCAATGCAATCGTCGGTTGATCCCACTCTTCTTTTGGAGAGTGTCGAGTCTACCAAAGTGGTCATACCGATGCAATCTTTAGTTGATCCCACTCTTCTCTTGGAGAGTGTCGAGTCTACCAAAGTGGTCACGCCAATGCAATCTTCAGTTGATACCACTCTTCTCTTGGGGAGTGATGTTTCTACTAACTATGTTTTTAGCATTTCCAGTTTAGTACTTTCAAAACAAGGGGGCATTCGGCTCACTTAGAGCACACCCCCTCCAAGTCCTAGGATGGTTTCCTTTGCTTGGAATGTCCTTGTTGAGCCTCACCTTCCTTCTTCTACACCCTTCCAAATAAGGGTTCAAGTTAATTCATAAAAAAATTATCGATGTATTGTGGATGAAGGAGCCTCTGCAAGTATTTTATCCTCCTCGGCTTGGAAAGCTTTGGGTTCTCCTGAGCTTGTGACTGCTTCGCATGAGCTGTTGGATTTTGACAGATGTCCCAGTGAATATTTGGGGATTCTTCCTCAGTTGCCTATGTTGTTAGGTGGGAAGATTGTCCTTGTCGATGTTATAGTGGTGCAAGGCCCGTTAGATTTTAATATTCTTATCAGGTGTGATTATGTATATGCTATGAATATTATGGTGTCTACGCTCTTCCAGGTGATGTATTTCCCTCACAATGGAAGCATTGTCACTATCGACCAGTTGGCATCTAATAATTACCATCCTAATTTGACGTTAGTTCAGGATGCCACTTTAAATGTTCCTAGTATCTGTGTAGACTCTACTCTGCCATAGGTAAATTATGTGGCATTTTATCCTCGGTGTTCAATTTCTCCTGAGCAGGAACTTTTTCATTCATGTTTTCCTTCTCAAGACTTGGTCTCGACAATTGATCCCTTGCTTTCCCTTCTTGGTCCAAGTGATCTCGAGTTTCCATTTGAGTCTGATCTCACTATTTTTAGATCCTCAAACCCTCTTGCTTGTGATTCTTTGTTGATAGACTCTACCAATCCTGGCCATAACCTCCATCATCATATGGAATATGGTCAGTTTGCTTCTCCTTTTGGGACTGTCAACCCTCCTCATTCGTGTGATTTCTTGGATTTTGAATTGCCTTGGGATGAGGCTATCCTTGAAGCCATGACTATGGTTTCTATATTGTGGGAAGACTTACATCGTGGTTTTTGTTTTCTTCCCTTTTGGGAGATTTTCTAGGTTGAATATCGAAGAGAATCTTGGTCATATCCTAGCAGTGGGCTCTACCTAAACTACTACTACGCATGAGACTCCCTATGAGCATTTTTTGTTGCATTTATGGCTCAAACCTTGAAAGCAATATCCAACAAGATTTTATTTATTCTTTTCGATCTCGTTTGGATTAATTAGAAAATAAGACCCTTGGAGTCATCTTTAAGCCCTTTTCAAACTACCTAAACATGAAAAGATAGTCGACGATCTTGTTTCCCTTCATGCTCATCAAACTAAAATTTGAAGCCACATTTGTTCGACGGTAGTTTACCCCTTTTTTGGTCCAGATGGCTAATTTTACAAATAAAGGTATACTCTAGGAACTTTGGTTCGCTAGAAGAGTATTCTTGGGTGTAATTTTAACCCTTTTTTGGGCCTGAGGGACTAAATCTTTGAAAAAGGAACATTCTCCTTGGTTTTGGTTTATCTCTTTTTCAGGCCTTGGAGATTACTTATGAAAAAGGAACCCTCTCAGAGTCCGTAGTTAAGCTCTTTTCAGATTCCCTAAAATTGAAAATATTGTCGAGTGACCTTGTTCCTTCACACTCGTTAAATTGGTCCATAAGAACATCTACTTGGCATGAGTTTAACCCTTTTTCCAGCCATTATATTATTCTGGAAAAAGGTACTCCTCGAAAGATTCGTCTCGCCGGGAGAGTTCTCCTCGGTTAATTTTATACTTTTTCGAGCTAAGGAGACTCAACCTAGAAAAATGTTGTTAGTCCATAGTTTATCTCTTTTCGAACTCCTTAAAATTGAAAAGATGGTCGAGTGATCTTGTCTCTGTCACACTTGTTAAAATGGATTCAAAGAGACGTCCTTTCAGTACAAGTTTAACCCTTTTTCGAACTGACTGGACTAATTGTGAAAATGGTACCCCGTGAAGTCTTCTTTTAACATTTTTTAGACTCTATAAAATGTGAAAAACCACTGAGCTTACCTTCCTTGGGCTCGTAAAAATTAACTTGGAAGGACTCTTGTTGTGTCTTGCTTTATTGCGTCGCTTGTCTCATCCTTTCATATTTGTCCTAATGTCGGCTCCATGTTTCTCTCAACTGAACCTTTGAAGCATTCCTTATACGCAATCCTTGCAACACTTCTTTCCTTTGTGATCTGAAACCTTGACCCATGGAGGAATTTTCCCCGAGTGCCATTATCCTGCACATGTCTCCTTGCTCTAAACATCAATATGTTCCATGCACTTGGAACCAGTCTTCTTGCTTGCGACACTCGTTCCTCCTTTGTAACGTAGCATTCTTTTATTCTTTTTCAAGCTCCTAAAATATTGAAAAAGACAAAATATATATATATATATATATATATATATATATATATATATATATATTCCAAAAAGAGGGGACAGGAAATATACATTCTTTTTTTCAGCAGCAAAGATAGTGGCCCTTGGACAAAGCACATCCTTATGTTTTTTCGTCAAGCATTAGGATTTAGTATGACCTTAGGAATATTTTCTCACTACATAGAACTGTGACCTCCTTCATTTGGTTACTCTTCCAAACATATGGAGAGTTTGTGGTCAATTCAGTATCACGGACTTATGTCAATTGTTAAGATGCTTGAGTCTCATCATTTGTCGTTATTTTGTCCAAGGGAAATGTTATCTAACCCGATTCGGCCATTCTACATATTATCTCTTGAATGTCACGAGTCGTCCATTCCCATCATCCAGTCAAGTTCGAGTTCATAATTGATGAAGTTCGGTACCTAATGATCAAGATCCTCCAGTATTTTTCCGACGGTTTTTCGAAGACCTTAGGATTGTGAGTCTTACACTCCCATTATACTCCTACTTGAGTTGATGAAGATCTTGAAGTTGTTGCTCAAGCTTTGAAGTCCTCATCTCCGACCACATACATCAATACTTCTTGAAGATACATATCATATTGTATTTGTATCTCTTTGATTGATTTTGAGATGTAGATCCATTGTGTATTGCTCACGGCTACACTTTATATAGTTATATGACATGGATCTACAGTGTACTTGATTGGCAGCCATGGTTTAGTTCATCCTGAGCATGGGTATGCCCACCTCGGAGAGATAATTGTTGTTTTTTAGATGGCACCTCCCAAACTCTGGTCCCGGGCTCACTCTTGTTCATACAATGTTGCTAGTAAATATATTGTAATGTATTTCATCCATCAGTTTCTCTTCTGACCTCACACATTAGGGGGCATCTGTTATAGCCCTAAAATTCCCTACTCATGCATACATGGCATTGGCCCTCTTACTTTCATAATATGCCAAAATACTGCTAAGGAACTTATTTAAAAAAACATTTTTTAGAGCATATATGTGCCCTGCTGCACTACTACTCACATAAATACGCATGTTGCATGCTAGACAACCCACGTACATACACTAGATGCACTTAAACAGCCTGCGTATGCCTCCAAAAGTTTCAAAAATTAAAAAGTTGCAAGGAATTCGGTAGAGTTACGGGATGTTGGAGGTTTTCTAACCATCTTAATAGCTAGAGCTTGTCCCCAAACTGAATAACTATCCCTTTTGGCCATATAAAAGGAGGTGTTGGGGTCTCATTCTAGATCCAAGCAAGAGAGCGGTGAAACTATGCCCAGTTCTCCTTCCTTTCTTTGCCCAAGCATTTGCAACCTTTTGTGAGTTATTGCCTCAGCATTCCCTCTTAATCCCCTTTTTCTTCCATTCAATCCATTCCCTTCCCTGGAGGTGATTAGTAGATTGTGAGAAGAGGCTTATTGAAGGTGCACTTGGAGAATTGTCAAGAGGAGCCTGGACCAGGTTCGTGGAGTGTTGGCCTACAAGGATTGTAAGCTTCAATATTTGATTAATGAAATAAAAGAATCTATTTTCCTTGTCCCAAATGATGTTGTTTTATGTCTTTACTTTGATTTATACATAACAATTGGTATCTAACCCTAATTTATGAATAGAAATAGCATGCTTGTAGCCCTGTTTTCTTAGTTTTGGATGCAGGTCAGCTTTGGGAGGAGACTTGCGGTCTTAGGGAGCCACAAAGCATGAGGAGATCATCACCAAATGTTGGATAAAAGGTACGGTTACCGATGTTAATTCCCACTGCTTTATGTTCTTCTATTTTGGTATGTTTGGGGTAGTGTAGAAATTAGATTGACTTTTAGGGAGTCATTTGCTTTGTCTATACTCCAAACCCTGGTATAGTTATAAGGGAATTTTCCCGCCTACACAAACTCATTTTTCATATGCATTTAGTAAATTTTGGATACAAAAGGTTGTAGTCGACAATATAGAAAGGGAAAGAAACTCGAATACTGATAGAAAAATAAAAGAATCCCTCACCACACAGCTGGAAAAATAAAAATCAACGGAGCTACAACTATCACAACAAGAGAAGGAATGGCAGAAGGAGGGACAAAGAGTGAAATTGGAAACCGAACAAGCAACGATTCATCTCATCCAAATCATGTATAAAATGAAAGCCATAGAACGGAAATTTGACCAAGATTCGGGTACATATTAGACATCAAGTATAATAGAGAAAGTCAACTTGATTTCCTAGTCAAAAATACTAAATCAGGAAGCACAGTAGGAAATCGGTACATGGTGTGACTTCATCCAACAAACAAAGTAGTCAGACCCTATCATTATTCATACCTCCTTCAAAGTCAGTACCGAAAGTGAAAAAAGCAAGGAGGTCGAGGAAACCAGCGGGGGAAATCCAAGCACAGTAGAGCAGTTGGAAATAGTACTTTAAGTCAGTCCAACATATGAATATTTTGTCTCCTCTTCTTGCATATCTCTCTCTCTCTTTCTTCATCTTCTACTTCTCAATATTGTAATTTTGTAATCAAAATATGAAAATTTGTTTTGTATAACCCCCACTTGCTCGAGACGAGCAAGGAATTGAGGTGGGGGGAGATGTTGTAGGGACTAGTTGACTATGTCGACTAGACCCGACGATCGACTAAGAACTAGTCAGTGGACCGACACATTCAAAAGTATAGCTCGGTCGGAGTATCTATTAACCGACCGACCCAGGCAGTTAAGTAGTTACAACTACCTGAAAGAGGTATAAATAGAAAAGCACATGAAGGCTCAAATAGCTTCATGTGAGAGGTTGTCTGTAATGGTGATGTATTTTCATATCATATAATAAAGGATTGTTCTTTGGGCTCTCATTACTTGTGTATGTATTTATTTATGTCTATGTGCATGCATGTATCTCTATGATGTCTATGTAAGGATCTATCGATAACTCTCCCTACTTTTCCCTAGATTACAATAGTTTCTATTGTTAACAAGTATATTGATGGACCAATTGAACTTGAGAATATTTTATTTGTAGAATACATTGCATGGTGCTCCAATTCAAATGCAAATGGAAAGAGAAGGGAATGTGCATGTATCATACGCTACATTTGGTAGAATCAACAAAAAGACCCAAGGATTTTTTTAAGAAAAAAATGATATTGTATTTTCCATATAGATAAATCAGCAATGCCTTAAAGGACAATGTGAAACATGGTCTAAATCACACATGTCACAAAAAGGATTGATAGATATTATTAAACAAAAGTTTGTAGCTAAAGCAAGAACAACATGGGGTGACATTGACATACCTTTCGAAACTATTGCAACTAGACACGAGCAAATATTTGCATTTGAGGACTCTTCTAATCAAAAGGAACATAGCTTTAGACCTGAAAAGTATGATATAGAAAATGATCTAAACAAAAATCTAACTCTAGATAGATGTATCCTATGTCTAGTAGTATTGTTTATAGTGTTCAAAAACCATTTGTTTTCAGCATAAAATATTATTGTGAAATTAGGGGAAAAATTAATAGAAAAGAAAAATCAATAACAAAGGAAATCATAATGAGGAAAAAAAAACATACCAATTCATTTTTTACATGGAGGTAGGTAGAGGGAAAACCTTTACAACCAAATAAATCTACCATTGTCTATTACGCTTTTACAAAAAACAACTTTAGAGTGATCCACTGGAAAATGGAATCATAGTTCCATTTACTAGGAAAGTTGCATATAATGTAGATGACATCATAGTCCACTCAGCACTACGCTTACCTTTGGGCTTGTCAAACATGCTTCCACTAAACTCTAGCACATTAGAAATTTTTACTAAAGAGTATGTTCAACTTCATTTACTACTTATAGATGAGGTGTCCCTAGTTGGAGCTCGAATGTTATACAACATTGATACAAGACTTCATGAAATAATGCACACCCCAATTGAACCTTTTGGAAATCATGATATATTTTTATATGGTGACCTTTGAACCTGTACTTGAATCTTGGATATTTAAACAACCAAGTTTCTATTGTGACAGTATTCCCTATACATTTTGGATAGACAATGTCAATATTTTGACCTCAAAGAGGTTGCGATACAATAAAACCAAATGTTCATTCCCATTTTGAATAGAGTTATGACATGTTCACAGACAAATGTTGGAATTGACTACTTGAAAGAACATTGCTATAGATTCCCACCAAATGATCCAACATTTATGTACCTTTTTTATAGAAATAAATATGTTGAACAACACATTAAAAAATTGTTTTCCCTTTTTTACTCAAAGACATTCACATTAAAATATTTGATAGCAAAATGGATGCTATGGAAATGAATGAATATTGTTACAAGAATGCATTTTCCCTCTACAATTGCTTTGAAAACAAAATATGTGCATTGAGTTAATTGGACATAACTACGCTTTAAGGATGGCTTATTCAATGGTGAAGAAAGTATTTTTAGGCACTACACAAAATACAAAGTTGACATTGTGTTGTTTGAATTCCCAACATCACCAATCAGAATAACTCAATGAGTTTCATTGTGCCATTTTTTCACACCTAGTATTCTTGAATATTGGATAGCTATAGAAAGAATTTGTAGAGAGGTCTAATCAACAAATAGAATCCCTATAGTTCATCTACAATTTCGAGTGTAATTAGAATGTGCATGAATGTTACATAGGTCACAAGGCCTTACAATGGAGGGTCTAGATTTTGACGTAGTTGGAATTAAACGACATGAACTTATGTACACTTCACTCTCTCTTGTTTGAGGCATTCAATCTCTTTATCTCATAATAAAATTAGAACAAAAAAATTGTTATGTCCAAAAAAGTTGTAGCTAATATGAAATGACTTCAGACAAATGCACATTTACAAGTTAAATATAGTTGGAAGAAAAACCAACAAAAAACAATTTTCTCATATGCTCTTTCAACACAAGAAGCATTCCTTAAATTTCCATTGCATATTGAAAATATTGTCAATGACCATGACCTAATGCAATCGATATCTTATGTTTGTAAGAAACACAAATAGACCTAGTTCCAAAACAAAGTATACTCGCAGAGAAATACAAATGCCTATCATCATTTCATCTTCATGGCATTTTAACAAGTTTCAAAAAGACAATGGATATTCGGGAATAGAGAATTTATGCAAGGATCATATTGAAATGATTTAAATCAATTGTTATCTACTTTGAAATTAATAGTACTATAGTCAAGTTGGAAAATATCTATAAGGTGCCTCATGCACCACTTGATGATGTTTTTTTGTCTCATGTAGACCATAGCAAAAGACATCCAACAACATGAACACATTGTTATTAATGGGAACTTTGACATGCTCTGAAATGGAATAGCTCAAAAAATATTTATGTCATTAATGCAAAGTCATAAATTCAATTTGCATATATCAAAACCAACAAATAGTTGACTCTTTGCTTGATCATTTTTGGACAAATTTTATGAACGATTGCATTACCTCTTGTGCCTTTGACACAAATTGCATTGATAATCATGAAATATATACTTCAATTTCTTGGAAATCATTTTATCTATATATCAATGATCAAATTTGTATAGAAGTTAGAATTTGTCCTTTGTTAAAAATTTCCACTAGTCGACAGGCCTAATATTCCTATTTATTAGTTCATTGAAAAATTGTTGGAGCACCTAGTCTGTTCAAACATGTTCTAGGAAAATTACATATATCACTTTTTTCTTTAGTACTTTCTAAAAATGATTACTATGAACGACATTTTTTTTGTTATGTCTATTTACTCAACATGACCATTGCAAATACCCAGAAGGGGTGTCACCTGGATGGAGTCCGAGGACACTTGTAAACGGGCAGCCAGGGGAGTTATTAACCCCAACCGCTAGCCCATGGACATTAACTCCCCCATGGCTCACACCATGAGAAGAGTAATGGTATTACGCCTGGCTAGATTGGCTAGGTTAATGGGCGCGTGAGCCAGCCAAACCAGGCATACCAGGATCGAGTTGGTTGTGAACTCGGCTTCAATGGAGGTAGTCGTTGTCAACTCAGGCTTCAATGGCGTCAAGAGATGTAAACAGGCTCTTGCCTTGGTGTTTTATTCCATTCCTCATCCACCTAGTTCACTCTCCTGCATAAATATTCGGCTCTCCCAAGAATTCCAGAATCATTGCTCTCTGTAACACTTTTTTGTGCACTAGTGACATCCTCCCTGGCTTCGACACCCTCTATTCTCCATTCACACTCAGTCACCACAAGCTCCCTCTCAGCACCTTCGTCTCCTCCCACTCCCCTCAGCACCTTCTCTCAGCCTCCATCCCTACAACCCTTCTCCTCCATACTTCCCCCAGCATGCCCAAGGAGAGAGGAAAATCCAAGAGGGGTGCTCGTTATTACAGCACCCTCTCCCGTCGCAATAGGCTCACCCCCTCCCAACAGGATCTCATTGCTCATTTTGCGAGCCCTCGACACATTATCCAGAAGACCGCAGGAGGCTCCTCAGTTGGCTCCTCTCCAGTTCTATGGTGTCAACTCGATAAAAGCGAAAGCGTCCTCCTCTAGTGCTCACTTCCCACCATCCATCCCTCCTTTGTTCCATGGCCTGAGCTCAGTAAAAGAGGAGGCGCCACCTTATGGCATGTTCCCTCCTATGGCCACCAATCTCCTAGCCCCCCTAATTGTCAATCCAGGTGACCCTCACTACGGCGACAGAAGTTGTATGGTGGAGGAGGAAATCCCCCCAAGATGGCAATTGGAGGACAATGCAGTGGAAGCCAACGAAATCACCACAGAGGTAGTTGGCAAGGAAGAGGAGGAGGTGCAGCCTCATCATTTCGCCAACCGCCTCGTGGAGGATCACCTTCAACTCCTCTTCGAAATTAGGGAGAAACAGGACGACTAGATGCATTCCTAGAGCATCCTTGGCCAAAGGATGAACATCTTGTTCGACGCATTAACAGATGCTCCTACGTGCACCAGATGCCCTACATGCGGCCAACGGTTCACCCCAGTCTACACAATTCATGGACAGCCAAGCTCAGCTACAGATTGAAGTCTCTAGGTTTTGATTTTTTGTCTATTCCAGTTGCAAGATTAATGGTCGAGCTTACCACAGCAACAGGATAGATGAACTTGAAGTTTTTTCTTATATTGTCTATGTAGTCTTGTTAATAGCAGCTTTGTCTATAGTTGGTCCTAGTGATAGGTTGCAGAATATGGTTCAATTTTTTTTGTTTACGCAGATAGACTGCAATTTTTTGTGTAAACATGTTTGCTTCAGTAGTGCTAGCACTCATAATGATGTGTCAATCTCTAAACATCAAGGAGCCACCTGTTCTGGTTTCCCATTTATGGCAAAACATGTGGCTCATACTTGTCATTGTACAACATACAGATGTCATTAATATAAGGTTCTACTTTTTATTTTAAAAAAAACATGATCATTGCAAATCAAACAAATCATACTTATCTAACCACATTTTGGAATGTGCACTAAAAACTACAGTCCATCTATGTTTCTGCACAAATAATTTTTACATTTAACATGCTATGCTCTTTTCTTTTTCTCTATGTTTGAAAAAAAAAGTTCTACTATATTTTTCAATGCTTATTCTAATTCCCCAAAAAAAAAAAAAAAAATCACCCCAAATTTTATCTGGATTTTTTATTTTCAATATCATAAAAGTGTTTCCTTTCATGAACCTCTTTAATCAAGCTAGGCCAACTTCAATTATCTTAAAGCTACACTTAGTATTAAACACTCATATGACAAACTGGATACTTGTTGTTTTCCTTCCAGCAAAACGTAGAAATTTCCATCTAATACTTTAGAATTAAATTTGTCCAAAATGACACCACAACTCCGTCATGTATTGTCAAGAGAAATCAAAGGAAAGTAAAGTTCAATGCTATTAAAGATGGAAATGATTTTTCAAGAGACAATAAAGAGGCTTTTCCATGAGAATAGGTTGTATTATGAGATCATTCGGAAGCTTAAACAAGAAGCCCGAATGTAAGTTTCTCATATTTGGTTAAAGATTCTTAAGTTTGCAAATTATTTTTCATTGCTCTTTGTTTTAAAATTCATTTAAAATTAAAATGTATGACTATATAGAAAAAAATATATATGTGTAATAAACATTTAATATTTTATGATCCCATGTATTTTTATAATTTTTTGCTATATTCATTTCATCTTTCAAAGAAATTGCAACAACTCATAAATTCTTAGTCGCTGCAAACTTTGAAAATGGCGGCTTCTTCTAGCAAACATGACACTCTACTATAGTTGCATAAATGTCAAAACATCTACACAGGAAAGATTTCCCCATTGATTTCAAAATTGCTTTTTCCTAGTATTTTCAACAATTGTTGTAGTGTACACTTAAATGTCAATCTAATTGATGTATTTATATCAAAAAGAACATAGCTCAAATAACAAAAGGAAAAAAATGTTTTTCTAGTTTTACTACATGTGCTCTTTTTTCTTCAATACCTTTAATGCATTATTTGTAAATAAATAAAAAACAAAAATAATTGTTTAACTTACACTAGCTTTTCTTTTTGTAGCATGTTAATCAATGTTTCTTCAGAACTTGAAGCAATATAGACAAGTATTTTGGAAATTGTGTTGTCATTGATGTTAAAGGATGTCATTGATATCATAGGCAAGGGGAGACTAATTGTGGTCAATGATAAGGGGAGACTGTGTCTATGAGATAATAAGCTTATGCATATTTAACTGTCATTGATGTCATTGTTGTTTATGAGTGACTCCCCGTAAAAATGAGGGCATGTCTGGAAGCCAGAAAACTGACCCTGCAAATGACAGGTCCGAGGATCGAACTAGAACCAGTAACATGAATCCATAGACAAATAGAGGAAATTGAGTATGTCTTTGCGCGGTTCTGTGAGAATAAAATAAATTAAGGAACGAGATATGACAACGAGTAGTGTTTTCCCGCCTGTGGTTTGTGAAAATGATGATCCTTGTTCGATGTCCTATTTGTACAAAAGGTATGAGAAGATGAGATTAAGGAGGCAGCAGAACCAGTAATAAGAATATGAGGGCATAGCAGGAGATTTTCGCATAATGATATATCCCACATTCGTTTGGAAAACTAATTCCAAAGGGTTTATAATGAAAAATTAGTATTACATTGTTTGAATGAAAGCGGAAGAGTTATGGAAACCTACACGCAAAGTTAAATTTTGTCATGAATAAAAGTGGAACCGAAGATGGTTAAATCCTAACTATTGTTCATTGGAGATCAATAGCGAAGATCAAACAATTGGGGGCCGATACCAGGTGGGCCATCTTAGCCACATTAGTGCCATGATAGAAACCTCATCAGCGCCACATGTCCAGACAAATGAATTCCACATCAGAGGAGGTCCACATCAGTGATGCCACGTGTCAGGACACATACCAATGCCACGCCATCCAGTATACATGAAGATGACATCCATGTGAAAGCCACCTCATCTGCAACATCATAACAAGAGATCTTGAAAAATGACTAAGTACCAAGACATCGAAGATATAGTGAGCACGATGGATAATCGGGGGTATGTGAAGAAATGGGCGCGAACCCACGAACCTGCGGTGAGAGTTCAAAAATCGAACAAGTGTAAGAGACCCATGGTAGGAGATCGATAAATCGACTAAGTATCAAGAATCGGTTAGACGGACAAGGTCACAAGAATCAGGTAAGTGTCGTAGACCCGCGAACCGATAGTAAGATTTCGAAGAAATGGATAAGTACCAAGAATTGGTCAGATGAAGATGAAGCATGAGAGAATACCTAGGGACCCACGGTGAGATATTGAAAATGACTAAGTACCAAGAATTGGTTGGACAGAGATGTCTTGAGAAATGGCTAAGCATCAAGAGTGGATCATTTCGATGGACGAGGTCATGAATAAGAGAAGAATGAATATGTCATGGAGCATGGTGAGATATGAAAAATGGATAAGTGTCAAGAATCAGTTGGACATAAGAGGTCACAGATATAGAGTTGGGAAATTGTCATAGACCTGCAGAACCGTGGTAATATTTCGAAGAATTGGATAAGTATAAAGAATGACTAAGTACCAAGAGATTTCAAATAAATGACTAAGTACCAAGAACAATCAATCAGACAGATGAGGTCGCAGAGATAGAAAAGTGAATCGGGAAAAGGCTTAGACCCACATTGATATATCAAAAATTGTCTAAGTATGAGGAATCGATCGGATGACCCAAGAGGTTGCCTCTTGTCACATATCGGATGGCCCAAGAGGTCACCACTTGTCATAGATCAGATGACCGAAAGGGTGAGAGGTCCAATGGCCTAGGAGGTCGCCACTTGTCGTATATCAGAGATCCAATAGCTCATGATGTCTCGTAGACTCATGGTGAAATACTTAGAAAAGTTTCTAACTATGGGTGCAAAGTGAGTGTGGTGGAACATGAAGGTGCATTCTGGAGGCCACGGAAGTATGAAAAGATATGCCTTAGACCCGCAAACAAATGATTGGAAATACATCTAAGTATAGGTGCAAAATGATTTCGGTGGAACATGAAGGTGCACTCTGGAGGTATGAAAAGATATGCCTTAGACCCGCGGTGAAACCATCAAGATAACAGATCGACGACTGAGGCTAATCAAAGATCTGATCGGATGGTGGGTGTGAGCTAAAGGATTGAACTATTTGAGAACTAGATCAACAGTCGAGATTAATATGAGGCCTAGATCAAACAATGACCATGCATCAAGGATGTGCTACATGTTCAGATGGACATGGAATTAGATTGACATTGTGATCTAATCAGGGATGATTGAATGGTTGATGAACATTGAAACTATGTTGTGTGTGTTAATGATCGGTGAATGAGATCAAAGGGTGAGATCTTATTGAGAAGATGATATGACGTCTTTTGAGTGTTGAGGGTGTATTGTGTCTTTTGGTGAACAATGAAATAGATAAACAACTGATATTTAAACTGAGAAGACGATTAGATGATGGTCATGTGTTGTAGCTGCATGTGGTATCGATATGTTAAGAAATAAATCGACGGATGAGATCAAAACATAGAAATATTGGACAACTACTAAACATTGAGATTGTGGTGCATGTTTTGATGGGTAAAGAACAGATCGATGGTTGTGATCTACTCCAAGGGATAATATGACGGTATTTGTGCATTAATACCTATAAAGAGGGACCAGCAAGCAAATCACACATCAAACCAAAGGGGATCTATGTTGGTTTCTAAGGAATGTCGTAGCCCAGTTTTGAGGAGATCTGGGGCTAACTTCATGGATGTACTTTTGTATGTGGACAAATTCATGGAAGTATGGAATGTATATATAATGATGCTCGAGTCCAATTTATGTGTGCAAGCAATTGATAAAGAATGAGAGAGTGTGGAGTTCTAAAATTGTATAACCAAGTATGAAAGATGTAAGTGTTGTGGAAGTAAGTTGCAGATTGGGAAGAGGATCTCTAAGGTTCTCAGGAGAGAGAAAATGAAAGAAAGTTAAATGTATTTGTCTAAGGGTGGTTGGAAGGTGCAAGGACAAAAGGAACTTCTAAAGATATGCAGATTGTGAATTGTGATAGCTGAGACAGAGCAACATTTTTGTAAAGATGAATACTTTAAGGAAAAAGATAATCTGATATTGTTAACATCTTGAGGAGATTGATGTTTCTAGTAAAATTGATTTCTATATGTAGTGGTTATTTGGTGCTTAGCTAAGGGGATTGGTGTCTCTTGCAAGTGGGTGCCTGTGAATATAGAAATTGTAGATTAGTGCCTAAAGGGAGAACTGAGTTGGTTCTTAGTCAAGGGGATTGGTGTCTCCTGCACCTTGGTGCATGCAAACATTGATTCTGAGTTGGTGCTCAGGAGAGAATATTGGTGTCTCCTATAGGTCGGTGCCTGCAAACATTAATTCTGAGTTGGTTCTCAAGAGAGGATATATGTGTCTCCTACAAGTTGGTTCATGTAAGCATTGTAACAGTAGTTTGATTCCTACATGATTTTGTGAAATAATTATCTTGTGGTTTTCTCCCATTTGGGTTTCCACATCAAATCTATGTGTATTGTGGATTGTATGGTTGTGTATATATTTATAATTAACTGCTCTAGATGTGATCCAGATTTATGAGCGAAACAAAATGAATAATAGACTGAATACAATAACACAAAGATATTGAGAACAACAACGGATATCTAGTGAACAATAACTTCTATTGAATAAATAAAATAGCCTGAAACTGTAAAATTGCAGAACTGAAAACAACTTTCTCGAATGGCGGTATCTATCTCTGAGAAGAGATGTGGCTTCTATGTGCATACGTATTAGGAGAATTATTACAATGAGGCTCTGGAGGCCTTTTTAACATTACTCATGAATGCCAAAACCCTAGACATCCAAAAACCTAACCCTAAGAGATGAAACGCCAAAAGTTATGTGGGCCTCGATGGGTAAGTTGGTACCTCAACTTCCTGGGGTCGTAAATTTTGCATACGACCTCCATTTTAGGCGTGTGATGGCCCGTTGGAAAGGTATTTTCGATAAATACACATTATGCCATAAAAATTTGACTTTGTCTATAGTTTGATTGTGGAAATCCAAAAAAAAACATTGTTTAGGGCCCCAAAACGACCCTGGAAGTACAAAAAGATGTACTGACATGAAAACTTCCAAAATACGCCGGTTGGAATAGGTGGGCGGCCACCCGGATGTTGTGTAGGGCTTCAAGATATCCCTGGAAGTGCAGAACCCACAATTACAAAGAAATTTCATCATTACAGAGAAATGTGATGAACTAAAAATTGTCAAGAGGAGTCAGTTGGAATAGGTGTGTGGTCCCCAATATCCACCTGGACCAGTCCTCTCCCCTTAGGAAGAAATGGTCTCCATTTTGTTGAATTCCCCCATCAGGTGAGGAAATTTATGTTGAATTTGGCCCTTGGTGATCCACTTGCTTTGGTGCAGGAGTTGTCATGCCTTGACAACTCGATAAAAATGGATCCTTTGCTGGTGAGTGCCCTTGACCTGTGTGTCCACTATCTGATAAGTGGATGAGTGTTCCATGTAGTTAGGGCTAAGATATGTCAGTGTCAATTATTCAACGATCTCCAAGGTGTGCAATAATGGTGGAAAATATGGTCGTAGGAGGTCCACTTTGAACATTGGGTGCAAGTCAAGGAATGGGGGAGTGTTGAGCTCAAAATCATTGTCACCCACAGCCTTCGTAATAGTGTAAGGCCCATAGTGAAGTGGACGAAGCCTCTGATGGGGACTTGTAAGGTTCTCTTTCTGAAAATGTAACCAGACCTTGTCTCCCACCTGAAACTTGTGTGGTACTCGATGTTCATCATGGTGCTACTTATACTTAGCATTGGCTTTCTGCAAAATATCATGGACCTGTTGGCGAATGTGTTGAATCCTCTCAATGAATCTAGTGTCTTTGTCGGCCTCAGACTAAACATGGGAATATTATGTCTGTGTAGTTGCAAGATGTAGTGCAACATCAATGGGACCCAAGGGTTGTAATCCCAGCCCTGCCTGAAATGGGCTATGGTCGGTGGAGCTATGGATATCCATGTTGTAGTTTTGATGAACATAGGGAAGACTCACATCCCATGTACGTGGATTCTTAGAGTTATACATGAACAGGATGTGCACAATAATCTGATTGACGACCTTTGTTTGGCCATTGGTTTGAGGATGGAAGGAAATGGATTTAGTGAGATTAGTTTCCAACAGTGACCAGAGACTCAACCAAAATGTGGTGATGAACCTGTTGTCTCGATCAGAGATGATGGTCTGTGGTATCCCAAAATAGACCTATTATCACACAATTTGTACTTTCCCAAATCCCAAGGAAAGAAATGTGAGATTGGAGTAACAAGGGGGTGACCTATCACTGTCACCTTAATAGGAAACCCCTTTCTATTTAGGATTATGTTGATACTACTCCAAGGGAGACGTCCCCAGTGACCTAAAGGAGAAATGACTAAGCAAGAGAAGTAAGAAAGTCCCCCCCACCCCCCGATCACCGGTCACTCATTTTGAAAGAAAGTCATTGTGATGTCTTATGGCGATGAAGCAATATAATAGTATTGTGTACCTACCTAGAACAAGACAATAAAATAGAAAAAGGGCACTTTCCAAGTACCAAATTGATGTTAATGGTTCATGAGACAAATGACTTATTGAAAATTAGACTAGCTCATATAAAATTGCAGCAGTACCACAATTTACAACAACAATAATGAATTTGTAACAACCACAATAATTATGCTTCAAAATGCTTGATAAAAGACTAGAAACAGTAGATTTAACTAGGAAAATTTATAATAGATAGTCACAAGCAGATTTAGCAAGGTCTAGCTAGCATAACATGTCACTTTTAAAGTAAAATTTCTTTTGTTAGATAGTTGTAGAAATCTTTTGTAACAGCAGCAAGTTAGTCATTGAATTAGGCTAATCTGAGGTTAGTAGAAGTTAGTAAATGTTCCAAGGAAGGTAGTTTGAAAGTTGTTTGATCAATCAATCACTTGTAGTGAGTAGACTAGTGCCTTCTAGGGTAATGGAGTCAATGATAGCAGTAGGAAATCTTAGAGAGAAATAGCAATGATAATACTTAGTCTAAGGATATGGATAATATGAGAGAGGTGTTAGTAACCCAAGGCCTCAAACATCCAAGTCCTAGAGAGATAATTGCTA